>LS055205.1:0-19215 GCA_900241095.1 Acartia tonsa
TCCGTCTGTTCGTCCGTCTGTCCATCCATCTATCCGCCCGTCTGTCCGTCTGTTTGTCTGTCCGTCAGTCTGTCCTTCCGTCCGTCTGTCCCTCTGTCTGTCTGTCCGTCCGTCCTTCCGTCTGTCCGTCCGTCTGTCCGTCCGTCTGTCTGTCCGTCCGTCCGTCCAACTGCCCGTTCGTCCGTCTGTCCGTAAGGGTACCGACCGTTTAGGGTTAAACATAGAGTAAATTCGATACTAAAAACTTAAACTCTAAAGTCATCAGAGGTGTAACACGAATTTCATTTAGTTTCCTGCGAAGATGTCTCCGATACCATAGCTTATTTTTAAAATCAAATTAACGTTTTTGCTGTACAAAATGAAATGTTTTAATAATTTTTAGTGCATTTTAATATGGAATGTAAATATTCTAAATAGAGAAAATTAATTTCAATTAAGGCGTTGCAAAGTATTAAGTTCGCCAAATTTGAGATATGCCTGAGAGCCGGACCTACCATTTAAACTACAACCTTTATTTTATGTATTGGCCATGCAGGATTTAGGCTAGTTGTGCTACACAGCAAATGTGTTATTCTATAGATTTTAAAGTTTTTAAATAATATATATTCATATATGTACTACCTATTGAAATTGTTTTTAGTAAAACCTATGATTTTTTGTCATTTCTTTACATTTTATAAAATAAAGAATATCAATAATATTAATGTTACTCTTATTATTAATTAAATATGTTTTAAAAAATTATGTTTCGTTTTTTATGTAAGATAGGGATTCCTTGCTCAAATACAAATTGCAAGGACATCTTAAAATTAAGTAGCAATTTAAAATTGACTTGCATTGTCCTATCCCCGTAACCCTGCACATAAGAAACCCTATTATTGTTTACATCCATGGATCTAAAGAAAAAAGACAATGGACGATAAATTAATGTACATCACCATTGATAACACACAAAATTATCCCTTTTTAGATAACAATTAGCGGTTGAAAAGTTTGGACACTCAACATGATGAATTAACCAATCAAAATCCAATTAAAGTCCCCAAAGGTTATAGGCCAATGAATAAAAAATCGCTATTTAAAACTTTTGGGACTAGTGTAATAAAGACCCCATTGTCCCCTCCCTCCCTGGTTTATATCCCTCATTTAATTTATAAATTATTCAGAAGCTTTTTCAATTTAAATACATAAATTAAGAATTATCTTTTTCATGTTTATTTTTATGATAAGTAGTTGCTTCCAAGAAGGGAGATGACATTAGGCTGTTTATCATACTAGTCCCCAAAGTTTTATAATAACGTTTTCTTATTCAAAGGTTTAACAACTTTTATTGAATTTTGATTGGTTGGTTCTTTAAGTTTAGTGTCCAAACGTTTCAACCACCAATTATAATCTACAGAAGGGTAATTTTGCAAGCCTGCTTAACCCATCCTATCCAGAAATAGGGTGGGCTAAAGGGGAAGGTAGCCCCACCCCCAATTGATGTTCTAAGCGGAGCTACTCATGTATTTGTAGTTTAACCCTATTAATGTAGTTTATTGTTACGTGTTAGGGTTCTTGAGTATTGTCTGCACTTTTAAAAAAATAAGACATGTGTTTCATTCTATAACCTGCTTCTTTGAAGTGAAACTTTTCTGTAACTTACCTAGTTTAACCTAACATTTCTACAGATCTAATGCACGCTCGTCAATATGTAGTAGGGCCTACTTCTCGCAAGATTCGTAGAGTAAATTGGCTCCGCAGCTCAAACAAAATGTCTGTTTATCTGTCTACCCTGCCAAGGGGAGAAGCTATTGTGTATATAGTTATTTATCATTTTGTATAGTAATCTAACTTAATGATGTTTTGATCTTTATTATTCCCTGTAAAGGGGCTGTTGTTATTTATCTGGCCCTACCCTTTCCAGGATAGGACCAGACATTCATTAAACTATTGTAATCAGTTCTTATTTAGTATATCAATTAACTCTGCATATCCATATGCTTGTATCCATGTATTATATAATATTATATGTAAGTAGCTAGTTATTTGTCCAACTTCTACCAATAAACATCCAACCCAAACTGTACTTGGTTTATGGTACTACATATCAGTGTAGCTGATCTATAATTAGTGAGGTGTACGTCTGTCTGTCAACGTTTGCTTGTTATTCAAAGAACCCTGAAAACAGGGACACACTACCACAAATACATTTTTTGGCATTTCTTTGCTTTCCTTAAATTTTACTTTAAGGTTCAATTTTCATTCAAAAAAACTTTCTTTTTGAAAATTTGAAAAAATAAAATCTATATGCTATCTATTGTCGTACCATGAGCTGACAATATTAAAACGAAAATTTCAATAATTAAATAGATGATTTTTATCATTTACTTGCAGGTTGCACTTTTTAACCATCCCCACATTTTTCAACGTAACTACTAAAGTACAAACAGTAATAGTTATTTCACGCATCATATTATAATCAGCTTTCCGTGGATATAAAATGTACAATTATAAGATTAAAACCATTTTTTAGCCCCGCGATGCCGAGGGAATGGGCTAAAAATTATGTTCATATAAAACTGGATGTATTATGATGCTAGACATAGTTTTTTTTGTATGGATGAGAATCAGTTCTAATCCACCAGCTATTAATCAGTTTCAAATAAATACAAGGAAAACAAATATTATATTTATTTTTCCAAAAACTAGAGCTCTAAGAAGTTCCAATGACAATTTTGCACACCCTTAACAATTATAATATGTTTTAATCCTTAACTATTACAGGTTACATCCTAATTCTGTGGCACAGTGGAAATCCTGAGAAAGTTTTCTTTTATGAAACATTCACACAGATGACACTAGGAATCACAGGTAATTTAAGTTTATTTTTATTTTTAAGGATTTTAATCTAAACATTGTTCAAAAATCAATAGTATATGTTGGGCCTTAACCCTTAATGGTCAAGGGGGGGGGGACTAATGCTAATTAGGAGATTATTTCTATTATTATTTCTTATTGTATAAGGAAAGACAGTTTTAGACACACCCAGTGCATTGTTTACTTTAAAGGCAGTTGCTATATAATACAAAAACCTTAGCATGTTTTTTTATCATGGTTCATAACTGTTTTTATCTGGTAGAACTATATTGTAGTTGTTGAGGAATATCCAAGTTTTTCTATTTTGTGGTGAGGGTAAATACATTTAATAGCAGAAGTAAAATGCAGCATAAAGCACATCAAAATTTTTTTGGGGTAGAAAATGTTTATGATGTCATACTATAGAATAGCAAATGAGAGGCCAGTATACACAGTAATTGAACAATGGTAAAATTTATGCTAGCCTTTCGTTGGTTATTTTGTTGTATGATGTCATAATCTGTGAAGGGAATCATCCTCTTTGAGATATTATATGTTTGGGGGGGGGATACTCCCTTGTAATGGATAGGGGTGCCTAGTAGTCACCCCCACACTAGAGGTAAATTCTAAATGTGGTAATCCCCTCTTTACCTTTCCCCCTTGGACGTCCCTGAACTGTTGATACAAAATTTTAGATGAGGACTGAAAACTTTGGTTTTCTAGGTTGTGTTGAGGGTCCTATACAACTCTGCCTGACAATTTATCTCCTACTTGTTGGCCTATTGAAGATACCACTCTATGGAGTTGTCACCTACGAGTTAGATAAGTAAGATTTTTATGTTCTTTTATGTCTAGTAACAGTTTTTAAAACAAAAATACTTTATTGCTTAAAGTGTATTAAAATACACACAAAAATTGCCCCACAGGGTTAGAAAATTGGCCCCGCAGTGGCTAGAAATAGGAGAAAACCTACTGTGAAAATACGACAAAACTTGCAACTTTGTTTTTTTTCCATAATCCAAAAAAACTGTTTTGGGGAAATGTATTTCTTGGCCAGTATCTAAGATAAATGTTTTGAATTAAGCTTTCTAACATTGGTAACCTTCTAGTGACCAATTCTTAATAACTCACTTTGATCTCTATCTATCAATTGTAATGTTGTATAATCAAAAAAAGGACGCGCACCAACTATTCTATTCCCCAACAAGGACAAAAATCAACAAATGAGGCTCTGAATATTTTCGTTTATTGGCATATCATCAGGGTCTAAAAAAATATTCAATTTTTTTTTTTTTTACAAAAAAGTATAAGAAATGTTTATATACACGATAACATAACAAATCACTTAAGAAAAATGGTCAAAATCTAAAGCAACAAGGACAATTATATCAACAAAAAGCGTAAATATAAAATATTTAATAAAAATTTTTATAAAATAAAAAAAAAACTTACATGGTTATTTATATACATTTTTTCACAAAAAGATTAACAGTATCTTCATGCATTGTCAAGAAATGAATGAGTTTTTTGGGGAAAATTTAGTTTGATAACAATTCAGGCGGTCAAAGGGGTCAAAATTTGGGTGGTTGTTGTAAATCATCTGTCTAAGTTTGTCAAAGACATTTACAATAATTGTGGCATTGTATATAAATTTATTTGAGTTCATTTATTCTTAACAGAAAATCTTCATTTGAAGTACAAATTCTTTTTAATCCGTATGCTAAAGATTAAGGTTTATGGAGACAAATAAAACTGGGGTGAAAACTTTGAGGCATTAAATAATTTTCATTCTGTCTGTATCTTTTGTAAATAAATCACATTCAAATTTACAAAGATCCAAATTGTACAATCAAGAAAATCAATTGACCTAGGTCATACATTTCCAAATGGTAATCTATTAACATCCAGGTTGCCATTATTCCATTTGGTTTTAACGATAACATCACTTAATAGATATTCACATGTAAATTTAATAGTATTATAATGTTGTTTTACTAAATTGTTTTTAAGTTATGAGATTATAATCCTTATTTTTATCAAAAATGGTATGTAATCTAAGTGTGATTAGACAATTAAAAAATAAGTGATTTATTAAGAGTCAAAGTAGATTCTACTCCCAATGATTTAGTGATAAAACATTAATTAACTCAACCAAACCTAATATTTTTTTTAGGTTTGGAAATGAAGTTCCTCAGCCTGATATTCCAATAATATCAATGTTTTTCTCCTTTCTGAGTATTGTGACTAGCACAGTCAAATTAAACATATTCTATGTGTTTATTGTCCAAATCCGCAAAGCAGAGGACTCAACAAGATATGCCAGCATGACTTCTAAATATCTACCAATGTTTCTACATTCAATTCTGTACAGAGTTGCAGCATACTCATTCTTTTGTGTATTTCTGTTCAACTATGCATATATTCCATTTTGCTTAATTTTATTCTGCAATGTTGTGATAGGTTACTACTTTGATAGACCAGTAGCTCTGGAGGGACATATAAGAGAAAAATACAATACATATGCTAACAATCTTTTAAAAATTGGATTAGCAAAAGCCCACCAAAAGCTGGGAAACACTCCAATTTGGCTAAACAGTTTGCTTGGGATGTTTAACCCAACTTGTTTCCTAACAGGACCTATGGCTGACTTTGTAGACCTTCTGACACCGGAGGAGTACAATGAAGTTCAGAAACAACTAGCCAAGCATCAGAACACAATTCTAAGATGGCAAACAATTACTTCAACATTCATTATTCTGTTCACTACAAGTCTAATTTTTTGCCTGATCAATTGGACAGAAATGAAATACACGCCAAACATTCTCTCATTCTGGGATTTTGACTTGTATTGTGGGCTAATAGTGGTGCAGTCAGTAATATCTTTGAGCTTTATGATCAATGCAGAAAGTTGGAAAAAATTTGGTTTTCTTGTTGTTCAGAGAATCAACATTCAGAGAAGTCAGCATATACAATTTCTGATATCTTTGGTATCTGAGGTTGTAGTTTCCTTGTTGGAAAGAATTCAGAGAAGTCACTATATGAAATTTCTGATATCTTTTGGCTCTAGGGTTGTGGTTTCCTTGTTGAAAAGAAGTCAGAGAAAACTACTTTTCAAGGTCATAAGTGGCATTTGCTGTCTTTTTCTTCTTGCTTTGCCTTTATCAGTATGTTTTCTATCAATGAACACATCTCATCCCAATGTTTACATTGTCAGCAAGAGTGAAAATCTTCTCAATCTAGAAATTATTCAGGGTAAACTAATAAATAAAGAATTATCAAAGTTGCCAATACAGCAAAGCTCAACTAAATGTTCTGTTGTCAATGATATTGGAGATTTCAATGGAAAGATATTAATCCTGGATCAAGACTGTATAAGTAAAAATATACCAAGTTTATCAAGAAAGAATGATATTGAAGAAAAATTCAAAGGAGCAGCTGGAATATTGTTTGTTTCAAATCAAAAATACAAGGACACTCAGAGACCTTGGAATTATCATATTTTTCATAGTGTAACAGAATTTCCAATCATTCTTGTAGATTTTTTTGATGGTCCAAAACTGAAAGATATGTCTGGTGATGTTATTGAATTGCTAGCCGGTGATATTAGCAAATTACTGCTAGATGATACCTCCTCTATTTATAAGAAGAAATGTTCAAGCTTTCCATACATTGACAGTGTTGAATACAATGTTGTACATAACAAGGAAAGGAAAGGTTTTTACCTTGGCTGTAAGGGAAACATTAAAAAATCCATGAAAAAACTGATTTGTCAGGCAAAAGGACAGGAATGCCCAGAAATTGAACACTTTGAAAATATTCTATTACGAAGAGATCCATTTAAAGCATGCAATGAAGTTGAGAACAGGCCAACTGATGGGGATCAATTTAAAAATCACCTATTGCCAAATTGGATCTGTACAGATTTAAGCCTCAATTTTGATCACATATTCAACAATAAATCAAAATATGATGATGTGGATAATGGTGACCTTCGGCAATTTATTCTGCAGGTAATAAACTTTACATCAAGGCACTAAATCTGATTCATTGGTGAAAAGAAATTTTGATCCATTTATCAACTTGTTAATTGATTGGCTATTGTTGAAACTTTTATTTTTTATGCTAATTAGTTGCTAAAATATCATAAACAGTAAACATTTATGTTATAAGACTTTAAAACAAACAGGAGTAGAACACTGAAATTTTGCTTGGAAGTTGAGATACATTATGCAAATGTGAAGAAAAGGCAAAAAAAACACCACTGCCAACCAGAAATCACTATATCCCGCCATTTTTTCCTCTTTTTCACTAAATTAGACAATTTTGAATCAGTAAAGAAAAGTTTATTATTTTCTAAGATGGCTATTTTTTGTGCTTATTATAATTTCATAGAAATAAATGCAAAACATGTTTTTTTTCTAGGATTGTAACATAGAACTGAACACCAAGAGTCTTAAATGGGGATCAGTTTATAAGATGAAAAGGTAAAGCAAACATTTCTTTGGGGCCATTTTTCTAAGGTTAGGTATGGTACCTTTCATTATCCCATGTAACAAACAGGGTTAACAGAATTGTTTATCAAAGGTTATTCTAAAAGCTTAAGAGAAATTGGTGAAATTCTTTTCAATACTTCTATGAGTGTCAAAAATCATTTACAACATTATTATGTTAAGGGATAAGATTTCGGAGATCAGGTTTTCCAGACCAGCAAAAGATTGTATTGTATTAAAAGCAATGGGAGGTAAATAATGAACTTTTTTTCTCCAGTAAAATATTATTCAGTCACACAGATATATATACAAGGAGAATTTCACTGAAATGGTAGTAGCACTATAAAAAGCTTAGTAAATTACACTTTTTCAAGAAAAAGGTGTATTCATCTTTTGTGATAAAAATAATTTTTGTTTGTAATTTGTTCAAATGAAATATTTAATTTAAATCTTTAAAACTAGTTATGTGTGTAATGATTTTAATCAGAAGTAAAGTATTTTAAAAATTTTAATTACTCTTAAATTTTTTTTGTCAGAATTGTCAAATTTTATCAAAAAGATGATATAAGCTTCCAAAAGCAAATTTAATTCTCTGGGTTATAAATCTATTTTTTAAAGGGGTAGAATAACAATTAAATATATGACAACAATAGCACTAAATTAACCTCAATGCCCACTGTCTATTTTTGTTCGCTCTTTTATTCTTTTGTTGTAAAGAGCAAATTTATTGTTTACATAAATTGTCAGGTCAAATTCAGGTTTAAGTTACTATTGTGAAGATCCTGATTCTCCAGATCTCCAGCAATCTATAAATGGCTCCTGTGCCTGCAATTTTTGACTTAAAGACTTCAAATTTTAAACTTAAGTTTATCTTACATGTCATAATGTCTATATGACGTATAAAACTTTGGTTTTTGTTGAAAATTCACCACCGATTTCCCACACATGGATGACTCAAAATTGATATAATTTTTAAATTTTAATAAAAGAATTAGATAAAATTAAACATTTTCTAAAAAAATTCTTTCCTTACCTTCAAAATTATTAAAGTCACAGCTGTTTAAATTTTTAAGTATAAAAAAATAAAAGAGTTAAGAAAGAAAAATATGACTTTGACTGACAAATAGTTGTAAATTCTTTATCGAACAGTGGATATACAGTGTGTTTTTTTTTATGAGAACTTTTTTAAAAGCAATTTTACCCCACTTACAGTTATCAGAATTTAATGATTAATGGCTTATTTTCTTCGTTTTTTTAATGCAATTAATAGAACAGCAAAAAAATATTTCAGTTTTTATTTAAAAAGTACAATAAAATCTAAAATTCAAAACTTAGGTGTCAACATTTAAAAATGGTTTTAGCGCATTTTTCTTATGCTCAAATATTCAACCTTTTGCAAGAATAGCTGCTAAACACTTTAAAGTTGAGATATAGAGCTAGAAATGTATACAGATTTTATTAGGGACATTTACTAGAACATATCAAAGTTTGAAGGTCATATCAACCAGGGAGGGAGTACTGGCCCCCCAAAGTCGACTACAGAAAATCCAATTATTTTGTTCTTGCAAAGGGTAGAAGATTTAGGCATAAGAAAAATGCGCTATAACCATTTTTAGATGTTGACACCTAAGTTTAAATTTTAGATTTTACTGTACTTTTTAAATAAAAACTAAAATATTTTTTTGGTGTTCTATTAATTGCATTAAAAACGAAGAAAATAAGCCAGATTCTGATAACTATAAGTAGGGTAAAATTGCTTTCAAAAAAGTTGTCATAAAAAAACCACACTGTACTTCCAATTATATTAAACAAAATTATCACCTTTGTGGATTAAGTCATTCGTGGGAAAGTTATGAACACTGGGTTTTATACAACTTCATCAGTAATTAATTAGAGTCCCCAAAGTTCTACGCCAACGGAAGCGAATTTGTGGATATGCATAATTTACAGTCAAAAGTTCCTTCCCATCCTGTAAAATCTTATCCATAAATACATTTTGATAAAAATTTGTTAAAAGTACTTCAGCACAATGGTAAAAATGTAATGCACTATTATACCATGCTGGCTTTTCTTCTGACAATGGATTCATTACTCTATATGGCCTATCAGATACAATATTTCGTTTTACATTTAAAGGAATAATATTTTTTGTACATAATAATTTCTCCAATTTTATCCTAAGAAATAAAACCATTTTTTTATAAATGACTTTTGATCTGGGTTCCGTACTATTTTTTACCAATAATGGGGTATATTGTTCCTACGTTATATTCCTAATGGTCCAATTAAGAAATTAATTATCTCGATCTTCTACATACATATTTATTCCTAAGACAATTGTTGTCAAAATATTCCAGTTCAAAATCATTTTAAAAACTATCAATAAATTTCTAGCCTAAATACATCATTGAAACCTATTTCGTTAGGCTGATCAACAAAGAAAAAAAATATCAAGGGGCGTTTCGTCGTATTTTTACAGTAGCTTTTGATAGGTTATTTTAGGCTTAGGTTAAGTAAGGGTAGGTGAATACCCCTCAGGGTTAGAGCCCCCCGCAGGGGCTAGAAATAGGAGAAAAGCTACTGTGATTATACGACGCAACGGCCCTAAAGAGGCGTTGTCACGAAAGAGACTGAATAATAGCCCGAATAAAAAAAACATAACTTGAACAAGCATATTATTATATTATAACGGTCAAAACTTTCTTCTTTCTGTTAAAATAAATTGTTTATTCCAACCAAGTTATTATAATTATTGACAGATATACAGTATATTTGTCAATTTAGAGGGATGAATATATGGAAAAATAATTATTCTTTCGGTTAGTGTTACTATGGATCATACTTGAGTTACAAGTCTATTAACATCATCTTGAAGTAATTAGTACTTTGATCAATGAACCAGTGCATCGAAAGCATAAATTTTGATTTGCCTCACTACGTCTGGTATAGCCGCTCTTTTTGCAATAATAAACTGTATGGATGCTGGAATAGACAAATCAAAAAATATTTGGTTTATTTTTTACTTAACCCTAAATGATCCTTGTTTATACTGTTGCTAAATTGATGATATTTTGTTTTTAAATTTGAAATTCATGACTAGTATAATCAATTAATTATTTTATAAATAGATGTAAAGTTGTCATGAGTAGATTTTAAGAATGGTGAACCCTTACTTCTTTAAACTAAATTATGGCTCGCAAGTTTTCCTATCGTTTTTCCCTGACCCAAAACCCTCGAAGCATTTTGTTTGCAATGATGCCTATGAAATATTCTCCTATCTCTTACAGCCAGATTCAAACTCCATAAAAGTTCATCGCTACTCGGTGACTCAAACTTTATAATTATCTGGGTTTTGGAACTTTATAAACAAGAACGATTGTGTCAAATTGAAGGTACCTTAACTTTCAGGTCGGGATATTGTAATTAAATAGAAATATATTTTTTCTTTGTGTTAAGCTGTAATATAAATGGTTAATCAATTTTTAAAATTGAAATGTTACTCTAAAATAAAAATTTCTTAAGTTTTGAAATGCATTTTGTTTAATTATATGTAAGTTTTTTTTCAATTCAATATAAGGTTGTGTCCTGTCAAAATTTTTGTAACTAAATTTTTCATGTATAATAAGTTAGAATTTATATTTAATTTCCTAAGGTAAAAATATTTCCTAATAACACAGTGGTACTTGAAAATAAAAAATTAGAAAAAATCTTTAAATTGTGAAATTTTCTAGCAAGAATAAATGAGCAATTGAAATGCGATGATTTTGTGCAAATTTTGATGATTTTTCCACATCTTGTGGTTTTTTAAGATTTTGTAATACCACAGAAAGTGGAGGCGATAAAAACTGGACAATAGAAAAGTTTTCTGAATATAAAAATGTGTACTAGAATAAGGTAGCCAAAAAATTGCATTATATTTTTGTGCTTATATCAACATTATATTAAATTTTAGGCATTAATTTCCATTTTAGATATTCGGAAAATTACCTCTGATGTTAAATATACAGTTATAATATCTTTTTTTCCCCAATACTATATCATTCTTATGTAATTCTCACTTTAAAGTTCAGGTTTTCTTTTGTGATATTATTCATAATTTCTTCAGATATCTTATTCCTTTCCCTATGTAAAGATGTGCAAATGATTTTTTAGAACTCCAAGCGCTGTTTAAAAGTTTAGTAAACCTTTTTGGTTATATCCAGATTTATTGTTAGAAAATTATTGAGATAAAAGAAGCTGCTTTGACAAACCCTTAGAATTGAATATAGATAAAACCGTTTTTTCTGAGTGTGGTAGGCTGTGGTTTATTGAAAAAAAAGGCAACTTTGACAGGACTGTTCAAAAATGTTCAAAGGATGGCTGGGTATTTTCTAGTTCCAGCTGAATAACTTCCTTCGGCTTCGGATTGTTTAAAAGTTTTCGATAGCTAAGTGGTCTATATTTTAGTTTTGAAGTTTTTAAATAAAAAAAAATTGATTCATGTTTTACCTTATGGTGACTTTTGCTTTCGTCAGGGATTGTTTAAGAATTTAGCCAGTAGCTTAAGCTAAGTAGGTTTGCCACTGAAATGCTAGTTAGTTGTTGTAGATGTTTTTAAAAAATGTATAGTTTTAAAGTCTGTAGGTAGCTTAATCTAGCTTAAAGCTCCTTTTCTTATTATACAGGCAAGGCTTTTTATTCATCATCCCACATAAATTGGTTAGATCATAACAAGAAAATTTGAATATTCTTGTACGAACATGAGTTTCTTTTTAGCATTTTCATGTTTACAAAAGTGTGGCTCTTCTACAAGAATGGCATTTAAAACAACGCAGTATCTTATAAGTCCATCAATTATATTGAAAGTGCAATAGTAATTGTACAAGTAATTAGGATACATCTGAATGTTGTCATCCTTGTTGAAATGCAAATTAGATTGCATCTTTTTTGATAATAAAAACGTAACATTTCTTTTATACATTAGAATTCAAAAAAAGTATTTAGTATAGATATATTAGCATATTGGAATTTTTACTCTTTGAGTATCATCTTATTATTCTTTTTATATCTTTTTTATGGATAGGATCTTTAAAAATGGGATTAGCCTTTTTTTAATATTTGAAACAATCACAATAATCTTTGAAATAGACATAAAAGGCTTTTATGTCCTTGTAGGACACAAAAATGGGAGTGTATGAAACAACTTTGAAATTTCTTTTTTTATCTTTGAAGTATTTTTGGATTTCACTACAAAGGTATGTCCACCTACTTCAAACTTTGAATGGAAAAATTTACCTACAAAAGAATTAAACACATGGTTTGATAAGGAAAACTATTATTGAAATAAACTAAAGTATAAGGAAGAATTCTTAAATTTAATTAGGTTTCTTCATTACATTTTGTTGGGCTCGGCAGTTGTACAGTTTTAGGATATCGGCTGAGTTGTGTTAGGCTGCTACCGAAGATTGTTGTACTGATGCTATAAATTGTTTGTTGAAAAGTCCAGCTTTTTCTCTTTTCTTCTTTCTTTGATTTATAGTTTATCCTATTATATAAAGTAGTAGGTTTTTTTTGTATGTAAGACGAAAGATTTCTATATCTACTAAAACGAATAAGTTTTCCATTTATGAGAAGCTTTACATAGGTCCCGAGATGGTTTTATGCTATTTAAGTTTGAGAATTGACTCTAAAGATGGTTTTAAGCTATTTTTCTGTCCATCCTTAACAATTAGCATACAGATCCCTATCTACTAGGGCGCAGCCGTTAGTTTCTATGTATCCTCCTAATAAGTTATTAATGTTTCTTTTTCTTAACACTTTTTTACTATTTGTAATTTATGTTCTGAATAATTGTTCCTGTCCCAATTGAACTTGGCAGCTAGTGAATTAAAAATTGCATTTATCATATTTTTATTTATCTTCGTAATTGAAATCTTTTTAAAGATTTTCCTTATTTATGTTAGTTAAAATTACAAATAGACAGACTTCAATAAATATCCAAAAACTACCCCAAAACACACACAAACATTCATTAAGAAACTTAAGTTGCTTCAAGCAAAAACACTTTTTTAAATTTGCTTTCATTGAATACACAGCATTAGTATATTTTTTGTTGATGTTATGTATGTGTGTATACATGTAAATACCAGGGTATTGAGTAAATACAATATATATGCATGCCTATACCTACCTAACAATTATTGAAAAATGTCAATCAGTCTATTGAAAAAAGGGATGCTTTAGTTGGAGCTTTAGTCAAGCATAGTCAAGGTCATAGGAAATATAAGGCGCATGAGAATGAGCGAATGGGGAGGGGGTTGGCTTTTCAATTTAGATACAATTATACCCCTCAACCAAGGATTATAAAGTATAATTGTGGCGAAGCTTGTGTGACAAAATTGACAAATATTAAAGCTTTGTATAATGCTTATAAAAAAAACGCCATACTGACCTACCATTGGTAAATTAAAATGTATACTGGCCTGCCATTGGTAATTTAGTCTGTGTAGCTGCCTAACATTGGTTATTGATATTGTAAACCGTCATTTTATTTATAGGCACTGTAAAGAGTCTCCAAATATTACCTTAATCTTATAAATTTCTATAAGAAAATGTTAAGTAGAAGTAAACAGAATGGAGAGCCCGCTTACGAGTAAAAAATAAAACCAGATAGAAAATAAAAGAAAGAAAAAGCTTTTACTTACAAACTAAAAGTTTTTACCTGTAGAGTAGACTCGCTTTAAAAAAAATGGATGAAAAGCCGATATATTCTTTACATAAAATACGATAAAAGCATTTTTACAAAAGAATCAATTTTTAAACCAAAATACGGTAGAATTGGATAGCTGGTTTTTTTATATGACAAGTGTAAAAATTGAACAGGGATAAGTCAATGCAAGATAAATAACCTCCGTCATACCCCCTGAAATTATGCTTTTGCCTTTTTGTAGCATAAAAATATTTAGTATAGATGAGGACATTTTGTTAGATTATAGTCCATTTCATGGAATGCAATTATAATGAAGTAGGAAATATCAAAATTGATCTAATTTTCGTGAATAGGAAAGATTAATACTAGGTCAATAGGTTTATATAATATGTATTCATACCTATCTTTACAATGCACAGTTGCCAGTTTGGGTACAATTTGGTCTCCTTGAGTGGAATTTACAATTATATGATACTTAAAAAAAAAGTCTTTTGATGATTTACATAGCAACAGTACATAGAAATTCAAATTTAAATCTTTTAAAAATATGGTGGGTAAAAGGGTGTGTGTACTCCCCCCAAGAGCTATTTTTGGGAAATGTATTAGATTTTATACCACCTATTAAGGGTTCCTTAGCATTACACAGGAAAAAACTAGGGTTACCCTAACTACTATGCTAAGATAGAAAATTTTATTGGATTTGGCCCATTGTTAGATAATAGCAGTAGAAGTTTCACACAAATAAACAATAATAATTTTATATCCTCACTGATATAGGTTACCCTATTCATGTCCTATGTGTATAGTTACTTTCATACATAATAGTTAAATTCAAATATGTGTGTAAATCATTTAGATTTAATTCTACCCGGGAAACAACTGTGCGGTCTACGCCTTTTTCAGCTCCTCAATTTATTTAAGATTAGATTGGATCGAGAGAGGTTTGCAAGGTCTTAAAAATTTTCTATTCTACGCTGAAATAATCCTTTCTATGTTGCTTGTATTGCATTTAGGCTATGTTTTAAACTTTTAATATTACTGTTTAAATTACTATAATAAAACAGATTCAAATTTACAATTGTATCCAAACATTAGATCCCTTCACTATAAAATTATTTGATATCGTTTTCAGTTAATTTTCTAAACCTCTTCTTCTTGCTTGCCACTTTGAATACAAAGTCCTTAGATGGTATGGGTGCACCCCCTGGTATGACAATGTTATGATACTGTTACTTAAATTCAATATTTTAAATTTATCCTTTATATTCATTAAAAACACAATTAGATATTAATTTAATTAAACAAATAAGGACAATAAGAAGTCTAAGAATGCTATTTATTTAATTATCTTAAACAAAGATGCTATTAAGGAAGATTTACATTTTTCAACAATGTAGAATTTTTATAAAAAGGTGCAGTAATGTTAAAATATTAATTAGAACAATATTCCGTTACAATTTTGTTGTCCTAATTACCTCTTGTGTGAGTAGAGCTGCTCTATGTGTATATTTTTATGGCTTTACTTCAAAATATATTCATTTCAATAGTTTTTACTTGTTTTGCCAATTCAAAACAAATTTTAGGGCTTTCTCGTCATTTGAATGGTCCCAAGTACCTTTACAATAATGCTCTTCAAAAAATTTATTTGTCCGTGTCTGTCCTTCCCAAATTTTGAAATTGGAAATATAGTATGATGTATTTTTATCTGTCTGTATGAAGTTTTGTATATATTGGCCATTTTTCATCAGTTTTTTAAATCTTTATATATTTTCGCTCTTGTTTCTTCCAGAAATAAAATAAATGATGCATCAAAGCATATAGAGAGAGAAGCAATTAACATAAAAAAATGTTTTTCTCATTAAAAAAAAACATTTTTGCTTTGTTTGTTGAACCTGTTAATAAGGCTTGCCAGAAAAATACAAAAGTATTTTTTTGCTTAATTATTTTAATTCTTAAATTTTGTTTGCAAACGAACAAATAAAAAGATTTACAATCTTTATTAATTTACAATACATATTTTTTGAAAATTTATTAGTAATGTTTTCTTTTAAATTTTAGGTAAGTAAATTGTTTGAAAATGTTTTAAAATCCCGCAAGCAATCCTCTGGCAGCTCGAGATTGTTATTTATCGCATTGTGCCCCTCCGGACAAACAAAACTGATTTTAATCTATTAATACTTCATATTAACACACGCGGAAACCTGTTTATAAAACGATGCGATAAATAACAATTACAAGCTATTTTATGATTTTTATCTTAATATTTGTGGAATATTGTCTGTATTGCGATGCTGTGCATAATATTTCACTATTGTTCCAGGGGACGACATATATGTACTTTTTCTTACTGCCATATTATGAGTAATCTAAAGTAAAATAAAAAGTTGGCTGTCGGCAGTCATTCATTTTATCGCCAATTATCGTTTAGTGTGATACATCATCGAGTCTGGAAAACAATGGATATTAGGACTAGTACTTATGTGTAAAAGCTGGTCAGTTTGGGTCTTTCTGGTTTTAGGAAAGTTTTTTTTAGAAAAGAGTGAAAGGCATAGTGATTTTAATTATTATAAGTATAGCTTTCTTTTACTTAGTTTTTGAGATTTGGTATTAATTGAATTTACAATTTTAGAAAACGATGAATTAGTAATACTTAATTTTAGCAACTCCAAATAACCCAGCTTCCTGTTGTTTTTCCTTCTAACTATGCGTTACCCTTAGGGATAAACATGTAATCATTACTCTTTTATACTCTCAATTGTTACAATTAAACAACAATGGAGGAAAAATTTAACAAGTGATTGATAAGCTTAATGAAAACAAATAACATATTATTACTCAAGGCATTATTTTATGGAAGTCATTAATTTCTAAACTTAAAAAATTTTCGAAAGAAATTTTTTTGAAAGGAGAACTTAAGCAACAATGTTAGTTTTTGGATTGGATTTTTTTATATCTACATTTAAGCCGACTTTTAATTCATTTAAACTGAAGTGACTGTTAACACCCAATTGACTAGTGCTTACACATTGTCAACTATGAAAAGCAACACCTAGCCCATTAATCTACTTCCTTGTGAATTAAGGACTAATTTAATTCATTCCATTAGGCACAGTCTTGCATACATATTATGGATGCATAGCTTACCAGGAAGAAGGCATCAGGAAAATAACTATAACTCTAGTGGTGACTGGGTTTATAAGAGATTATCTACTTATTGTTACTTATCTATATCATACTCAGAGAGCCAATTAAGTGTAGATATAAGGAACGCTTTAATTAAGATTTCAAACCCCCCCCTAAAAAAAAAAAAAAAATGTCATCCTTTTTACTGTTTATTTTTCATGAGAAATCTTTTTCTATCCATCCCTTATACTTACATCATGAAGTATGCATAATTTTAATCAACCATTGATAAATATTTTATTCTTAATTGCCTTTTAAACGAATTATTAAATACAATGACATCATATCCCTAAGTAGGACAGTACAACAAGTTAACCATACTTTTAGACCCAAAAAACGGATGGAGGGGTCCCTAAATAATCTTGCTTCGCCTTATGAACTCTCTCATCCAAACTAAAGTCAAAATATAAGAATTTTAAAAATGCATTTAAAGCCAAAGTTATTTTTGTGTAAGCTACTTATGCCACGACTCTTCTATATGAGCGCGACGTATTGTATACCTTTAAGTTAATCATGCATAAGGAAGGCTAAACTCACCTTCCCTTTTAGTCATACCCACGAAGTCATGCGTGTGTTACTTCCCCCTTCCTAAATCTTACAGACTAAAGTCTAATCTTACAACTAATGGAGATGTATTCTGAAGAAAAAAGCAAGGATCTAAAGGGATAAAACAATTGATGATAAATTGATATACTCTCTAAATTATGATAATCAAAATTATAACTTATGTAGTTAAAATTCTTAATTTTTTAATTTTTAACACTGCTTGTTTGTTCCAATCAATCCATATTTAATGCTTTCAGAGTTTTTAAGCCAACTAATGAAATAACGAGTTTATAAACTTACTTATATTTACAGCCATTGTTCCCTCACTCCCTTCAATAAAAAACCACAATATAAAGTCATTGGCTAAACTTTTAAGAATGTTGAAGTTTGTTATAGAAATTGTCAAAAAAAAGAATTTACTAAATTCTCGTTATGCCACAGATTTTGAAATTTTCTTTTGTTTTCGGAATAATTTTCCCTGCCTCTTAAATTTAGTGACTTTGAGAAAGAATTTGGAGGGGGAAAACATTTTAAGTTGCCGGAAATAAACGATTTTTTTGGCACAGCGACTGATGTCGGTTGTTACATGTTTTCTTCGTTTGTCTCAGTTGTTTTAATTACACTTTAGGGTTTATTATTTTTTTCCTAAATATTGAACAAGAAAAAAAAACATACAAAAAGAAATGTTATACGTAATTCATACCTAGATTTTTACGAAAAAAATTCGAACAAAAGTTGGATTTTTACTATGTGAATGATTGATAAACGTGCAAACTGTTAGGCACATACATAAAGTAGCTGCGCTTATGAGATATAATTTTGTTTTATTCCTTCTACAAAGTATAATTACTATAGCTATCTTGTAATTTAGGTGTAGTATTTTCTAATTAATATTTTGATTGATATGTCTGAAAGTAAAAATAGACAATTAAGTGTGAGTTCCTTATTTGATAATTACGTTAGCTTCGCCCCTAGTCTCAATGGGCTTTACATCTAGAGAGTAGGTATAACCCAACCCCAAGAGAAACAATACAAATATCCTTCCCTACCCTCTTCCCCAAAGAAACCACGAATCCTGCAGATTTATATTTTATGGGATAGGTAATATAGAAGACACTAAAATCTTTTTTGTTTCCACTTGTTGAATAGTGTGATATGAACTAAACATAAAGAAACAGCGGTTTTTCGTATGCCATTACAGAAAAATCGTATATCTTGAATGTTGATATATTTAAAATAGCTATTTATTGTATTTTTGTAATATTGTTAATGATGGAAATGTGCGATCACATGGCAAAACTTGGATTTTCTTTTACCCCTTCGTGAAATTACAAATTACAATTGCAAAGCCTTTGTAATATTTAATTAGCCTACTTCAAAGCATAACATTGGGACATTCTACCACATAGCTCATAAATTATACGTAGCACATGAATGGTTCTTATATTTCCAAAAAATAGAGTTTATAGC
>LS055206.1:0-19211 GCA_900241095.1 Acartia tonsa
TAAGCACTTTTATCAGCTAAACAAAAGATTTATCCTCCAAATTAATCACAGTAAAAGGAATCAGTGTTTCATACAATATCGCTAAAAGTGCAAATAAAAAATTAGCTAAATGATTTAATTAGAATTAGCGACTGTACCCCTAGGGGCTTTGTACTTAAAGGGTTAGAGAAAGGAGAAAAAAATAGCCTAAAACCATCCCAACACTTAAACTCGGAAAATGAAATAGCCTAAAACCATCCAAAGACCTATTTGAAGCTTCGGTGAAATCCTTCGCTACAAATAAAAAAACTTTATACTTTATATAATAGGATATGTAATTGTAAAACAGTTAAGAGTATGTCTGTTTGTTTGTCTGTCCTTCTGTACCAAAAGAGCTCAATTAACATATCTTCCATAACGAGAAAATTTGATTGTGTTTCCTATTGATTTCAAACATTGCGTGTCGATTTTTGAAACAATATGGTATATTTTAGAAAATATAGCATTTTTATAATCGTTTCTAGGAAGGCTTGAGTTACTTTTTAGCTTTTTAACACATTTTTTTCCTTACTTGCTGTTTTATTGGAAAGATTTAAAAAGAAATTATATTCATTTATATTTCCCCTTCGCGTCTATTTATTTAAGCTCGGTGTTTGGGACATTTATTGAAGCAGTTGGATGTGTGTGTGTGTTAAGATCTTATCAACGGCTGTACCATATTTTAGCATCCCCTAACCTAACCATAACTAAAAAGTAGAAAAGTCCACAAACAAGTATAAAGGGAGGGAGGAGACATTGGGCTGTAAATAACAATGATTCCCAATGGTATATAAACACGTTATTATATTCGAACACTCAAATATTTTAGGTACTCCATTGTTCAAAACTTTGCAACCAATAATTTAATCTAGAGAATAAATATCGTCCATTTTCTTATCCCTGAAAATCACTTTTCATTTTTGTTTTGTTTTTAGAATACTTTTCCTGTGCCTAAGTACTATACATTCTAAGACTAAATTAAATTTCGGAACCTTTTAATCAAGATTTATTGTAGCAAAATCACATTTATGGAAAGCGAAAATATAATAACCCCTATTTCCCATTTCATGAGTTTGTTTGTACTTCAATATCTCTTTGATCAATAGTCCAGTTAGAATTATCCAATCGATTTGAAACAAGTAAATTCCAAGACTATTTTATACTTATTCTTTTGAATTTGACCAACTAAACATGATTTATGCTTATACGATCTGTAGCTACGTATCAGATACTAATGCGTCCATTATTTTTCAATATTAGAGTTTTGCTACTTTAATATTATGTCAGTGTTTTATTGATATATTTAGCTTAACTTTCATGGACGTTGTTAATCTTGATATTATCTTGATATTAACTTTGGCCACCTAACATAATACAAATTTATGAAACTCCCCAAAGTTTTTAAGCCAACGAATAAAAAAAACGTTACTATAAAACTTTTGGGACTAGTATAAAAACCGCCCATTGTCACCTCCCTCCCTGGCTTTAATCTAATCTAACAATATATAACAAACATATTATTTTGAGTGGAGGAAGGGGGGGGGGGATATTGTGCTACTGGCATCATAAAGGGAATTTACCTTTCTATAACAGTTGCAAAAAATGTTGATTGAGTCAGAAAATTGGTAATTTTTCCTTTCAACAATATTTCAAGTGGAAGTATTAAGAAACAAAGATTTACAATTTAAAATTCAAATTAATTTTTAATTTGCTCGAGATATTTCAACAGCTAGGGATATTTTCTACTTTGTATGTATGAATGTTTTTTAAAAATAATAAAGAAAACACGCCATGAAAATAACATCACTGTAGTAATAGGCTTTTAAGAATTTTAAAAATTATCAAACAATTTTTGAATGGATGATTATCAATAGTTTAGAAATAGTTTTTATCCTTTTATATAAAAAGAAGTTTTTTTTGTCTAAAGCTTAAGATCTCAATAATTATTAAACCGATTGGGCTATCAGCTTTAGGTAAGCTTTACGTAGGCCCTTTGATGGTTTTCAACTATTATTTGCCCCTTGATAATTTATAAATCAAGATAATTTATAAATCAATATTAATGAACAAGAGTTATGATTTAAGAGCAGCTACGTTTCTAAAAAATACCTAATTTAACTAAAAATATAATAATAATTGAGTATTTTTTACAGCTACGGAAGGAAGCTATGCTACATTAAAAAGATTATTCTTTGCAGAGGGGGAAAACAAGAAGCAATACGTCCATATATAGCAAAGCTAGTATATTATAAAAAGATCAGCGACCATCTTTTTAGAGAAATCCGCGAATCGTAAATACCGTAATAATACCATTAAAATTTTTTGGATATAGTTCCTTTTGTGGCAACGTCTCTTAAGGGGCGTTTCGTCATATTTCAACATTAGCTTTTCTCCTATTTCTAGCACCTGCAGGGGGCTCTAACTCTGCGGGGTCAATTGCATAACCCTGCGTGACAATCACCTAACCTAACTTAACCTAGCCTAATCTAAAATAACCTCTCAAAAGCTACTGTTATAATTCTACGAAACGCCCCTTAAGAGGCGTTACCATAAAAGGGCCTATGTTCAATTTTTTTAACTAGCGAACACTAATAAATGGAGGAAGGGTGGTCATGTGCTCGACGGGGAAGTTTAAGGGAAAACACAATATTTCTAAATATTTCAAAGAGTATAAATATACTAGAAATTTTTGAGAGTATTACTTATAGAACAACTTTGCACGTAAAAAAAGGTTCATTTTCATATGCAGTAAAAATCACAAATCGAGAGTTATTGCCAATTTGTAAAATTTATTATGTTGCAAATGTCAAAATTTTTGCACACACCGGGAGGACGAAATTTGACACCAAAGTCTGACTGCTATAGGGGGCAAGGCATAGAAAACAATATTTATATGATATATATATTTTTTTTAACTTGTAGCGGGCTTAAATAACGACCCTCTTTTACAGTGAAGCTTCTCATGGGTCTTGGGAAGGTATAAAGCTATTTTAGAGTAGAATACCACCACCCATCCAAGAGAAATAGCCACTAGAAAAAATTACTTCCCTCATTTTTTTTTCCAAATTAAAAGTGGTTTGTCAGCCATCTCCGAGAGACCTCTAGGTCCATTCTACTTCAAAAGCTAATAATCAAATTTTATGCTATTGTTTACATCCTTGATTATGTTTAAAATATTATTTATCCATTAGTCCCTGAAAGGAAGCAGTAAGTAGAATATTATATTTTTTCAGTTTATCCAGAGGTCGATGAAAGATAATTGTAAAATACTGCCACGGGCAGGGCTAGGGATCCTGAAAATAAAACAGGGGACATTGGAATTAATAATGGTGCCCAAAGTTTTATAAATACGTTCTCTTGTTTAATTGCTCTCATTATGTACTTTTATTTTTGATTGATTGATTTCAACTTGCAGGGTCTTAAATCCAGGAATAAGGTATAACCAACAAGCGAATTAAATATAAGATAATATTTGGGGGGCAAATGGAGAGGTCGTCAATTTTACGATTTGTTGCCCCCCCAACAACAGCTGAAAAACACGTATAGGTTTCGTGATTTTTTCTCGAATTAATTTCGTTATTGGTATAAGCTGTCTTAAACCTCACTAATTATTTCTTTAAGCAAAGATGGTAATTGTTTTTTTTTGTCTTAGTTAGTGGTGTTCATTAGTTTATCATTCATCATCTAATAAGTTTATTATCTTTGATTTTTTATTTGGGAAAAACTATTTTAAACTCCATTTATCTATATCTCTTTCCCTAAATAGGTTGCAAAAATCATGGATGGGGTAAGATTTATTTTTCCATAGAGAATTAAATATAGATAGAATAATATTCGTTTTCTCAAATGTAAAATTCTTAATTAGTGATGATTTTTGAGAAATTGGATCATAAAAAATTTACTATTGCTTAAATTTCGTAAAATTATCATTTTTTAAATGCTACGTCTACAAAATATTGGAATATTGTTACGGAAATCCCCATTAAGGTTTCAAGTTTATAAGATGATTCTAACATTAAACTAATAAAAAATTAAAATTGTTTAACTTTAAAAAATATTGTAAATGTCTTAGAGATCTAAAAAGACAATGAGCTGTAAAGTGATGTACAACACAAATGGTGACAAACAAAATTAACCCTTTTGTAGCTTAAATTAATTGATTGAAAAAGTTTTAAGCCAGCGTGTTGAAAAAAAAACTTTGGGTACAAGTATAATATACAATATATGTTCTCTCCCTCCCCCCAAAAATTGTTAACAAAGAGTAAAGGCGTGATAAACATGTATGATACAATAAAGCATCAAATTCTCAATATGTCATTATTATTAAATATTTAAATGGCTAAGCTCATATGTATACATAAAATGTGCAGTGCATCCTTGTTAGACCTCAGTGTTGTTACTATGTCAACATAAGTAATATTCGATTTTTCCAGTATGGCTTCGAAACCAATTAATATCCGCTGTATTAGAACCAGTTCTCAGAAATACTGAAAAATTGTATTGCAGATAATTTTCCACAAATATTAAAATAAAAATCATGAAGTTAATGCCAGACTTGTTGGCACAGACCTTTGGCCCCTAGGGGCTAACAAAACAAGGTTTAATTTTAACTTTTTTATTTTAATATCCGCGGAAACCTGTCTATAATACGATGCTATAAATAACTATTCTAGGTTTGCAGAAATATTTTCAAAGGGCCTTTCCCATATTATCTTACCCAGCTTCCCTTAAAATTTAGGAACCATTTGTGTATTTTGCTTGTCTGTTAAGATCTTGCTACTGACTGACTGATATCTATTTTAAAACAATGTCAACAAGAAACCATTTTGTTTGACAGGGTACCTCAAGTCATGACTAGCTAAAAAACTTACAAATTTGACCATCTGTTGGTAAGCTTTTGGTCGTTTAATATTTATATTTTTAATATATCTATGTCAAGGAGGGAGGGAGGGGACATCTGACTAAATAATACTGGTACCCAAAGTTTTATAATAATGGTCAAATATTAGTTGATAGTACAAACATTCAATGTCCAATCAGTAATTTTTATCTACAGAAGGATTAATTTTGTTTATCATTATTGGGCATGTATGTTAATTTATTTGTTGGTTTTAAATAAATTTGCATGGTACTTTTAAACATTGATTCCAGTATCCAACCTTTTCTACCATTAATTTTAATCTACAAAAGGATCAATTTGTTGATCGAAATTGGGGGTACAAATCAATTTTTTCGGCTATTGTCTTATCCCTTGAGATTCCTGAAAAATAGCAAAGACTAATATATCATGTCCTAATCAGAAAAAATGTCTCTGTCACGCAATTGTCAGTCAGAGGTGCCAAAAAAAAAGTTTCCCCGAATTTTTAAAGTAAAAATATGAAATGTATTGATATATACATCCTTTAAATAATAGGTACCTTTAATGAAAGTAGTGCCTTTGGCTCTATCCTCTTGAACATTCGGCCTATGTATTAATTTGTTTGGGTAGATTTTTACTTAGCTTTGAACTCCCTTCTCTCACTTAATGGATTTATCATTTTTTGGATTTTATACCAGATTATCATGTACTTTAATAAAAGGAAACTTGTAACTGGCTAAAATAACCCACTCCCACTTACCCCATCCCCATACCTCAACGAACTGACCAATAAATTACAGGGGAAATAGCAACCTAAATTGACGACAATTTTCTCCCTTCTGTAATATCCATGTGTATACTATGTTTATCTATTTATCACTTACTTCTTTTTCTGTTGTTTAGAATTTTTTTACTTTTTTAGTCGGCAACCCCATTTGTGGGCTATTTAGATGTCTTTATAAAAAAAAATATGAAAATATTAATGTTCAATAGTTAACAACATTTGTGAAATTAAAACTTCATTCACTTTCAGTTTTTTTTGTGCAGCTGTACTTTTTAATATTTTATGGAATTTTGTAAAGTTCTTTTTTAACAAATTGTTGTCTAACTTTTTGGCTTTGAAATAATCACAAATATATAGAATAGGGATTTAAAGGGATAAAAATAAGCTAATGGCCGATTAATTTATGTGTTTCTGCAAATTATAAGTTAGGTTTTTAACTTTTTTGAGCGTTAAAATATTGCTAATTTAGGAACTTAAATTTCACATACATGGGATGGTTTATATGTAAATTTTATTATATTGTATAATTAAAATCATAAACCTTACTGATATAATTACCTTCAAAAACATATATATTAATCCATTTAAGAGATTTTAATAACAAAAGCAAACGCAAATACAGACAAACACCAACCTTCTTATTGTGGGGGATATAAAACCTCTAGAAAAACTTGAGTGTATCAATCATTATGACAGATGAAATCTCCGAAAATGTCAGCCGTGATAATTCCTTTTTCATGGGACTAACAAACTTTGTTTATACTTCCCATAAGATATTCAAATAGGGAAAATATTGTCTTTTCTGGATTAGAACTGGTTCTCATCCATACTGATAAATCATGTATAAGTGTAAAATTTTAAAATTAAGTCTAGTTTTGTTACCAGGGCCTTCGTGTCCTCAGGGCTAATAAAACAAGTTTGAATCTAATATTTTTCATTTTAATATCTACGGAAAGCTGTCTCTAATACGATGCGATAAAGAAACATTGAACTATTGAGGGAAGGGGACGATAGACTTTTTTTTCAGAGATAAGAAAATGGAAAATTAATTTGTATACTTCTCAAATGATGACAAACAAAATTACCCTTGGTGTAGATTAAATTATTATATTAAAAAATTGAAACCACTATTTTGAAAACAACCAAACAAAAAGCAGTAAAAGTACCCAAAGTTTTTTTAACCGATGAATATAATAACATGGGTATAGAACTTTGGGTATTAAAATAAATAGTCCAGTATATTGAATCTTGATTGGATGGTACAAACCTTAGATGTTCAAACTTTTGCACCAATAACATGTACTTATGGTAATCGTAAATGTCGTCCATTGCCTTATCCCTTTAGATTTCTACTAAAATATAAAGCATTGAATTAATTGTTTCATAATAAATCACTCTTTTCCATGATAAATAATGATGTTTTAAATATGCTGTCTCCGCAAAAACTAGAAGAAAGCAGGGAGGGAGGGGACATTTGGCTGTTTATTTCACTAGTCCCCAAGGTTTTATTTTAACTTTTTTTTTCAACTTTAAGGACTTTAATTGTATTTTGATAGGTTGTTTCATTAATATGGTTTTTCTAACTTTTCAATTACTTATCATAATCAACAGAAATGGTAATTTTGTGTATCATCACTGAGTATGTACATCAATTTATCGGCCATTGTCTTAAATCTTTAGATCCCTGAGAAGAAAACATGTAAAGCACAAACAAAAAGTTGAATCGTTTGTTTAAATGATAAATAATCATTTTACAATGACATTAAAACAAGGATAACCATGTCTAAAGGTAACGTAGCAATAACATCAATTAGTAAGAATTAAAGTCATTTTTGGTAAGGAGAGTACATTTGACAAGAAGTTCTATTAGTTGGCTCATGAACATTGGGTACTTTTATTGAATTTTGATTGTTGCGTTTCAAACACGCAGTGTTTAAGCTTTTCAACAAATAATTAAATTTACGGATGGGTTCAAACGTTCAACATTCTTTTAATAAGACGGGCGGACGTACAACATATAGAGTTGCTGCGCTTATAATAACTTGATAATTAAAGAACTCTGATGGCAAAAACGTGTAAAATTGTTGATAATTATCAGAATGATAATATTTCTAAATTAGAATCAACTTGTAAACAAAGAATAAAGAAAATTAGGCAGAGTTCTTTAAGAAATTTGATGTAGAATATACGTGGATATTATTGCAGGGGAAAAATTATCGTCAATTTATGTTGCTAACATGGACATAATTTATTAGTCAGTAAGTGCACCCAGTAGGAGAGGATGGGGTGGATGGGGAGATCGTTATTTTAGACAGCTGCAAGATTTATTTTATTACAAGTAAATGATAATCCGATGTAAGATCCAAGAAATAATACGTCCTTTATGAAATAGTAGTTTGTTAAGTTTTGACTTAAAGTGTCTAGCGACCACTCGAAAAATGACAAAAAGGGTGGGGATTTTTTTCCCTTTATCTTTAATTGAATTGGGCCCTAACCCTGGAAGGCTTATACCTACACTGCCCTAACCCTGCTGGGATATTCTTTATTCAATATAACCTAACCTAAAGTAAAACACACTAAAACCTACATCCCTTTCCCTTATTTTTATACAATTTTAAATGGGGAACCCGACTTAGGTTGACCCAGTAATTAAAAGCTTCCTTGAAAATTAAAGACTTTAAATTTCTAGATTTTTATTAATCTAATGAACCCAGTTTTTTAAAGAAAGCTGAATATGAAAATATTTATTAATCATTATCTTAAAATTTTTAACATCAATGTTTTTGCTGTTTAAATAATTTTCGCACAGTTTTCTAATAATGATTTATTTACAAGTAGCGAAGCTACAATATTGTTTTAACAGCAAAGTTTTTAACTAATAGAGCAGCTTTTTGAACAAATAATAACACATATTGATGATATCTTCTTTATTTAACCAAAGAGGATTCAAACAGTTTTATCTAAAAAAATACATATAATTAAAAAAATAACATGATCATAAAAATGCTTAAATGTTACATAATAGTGTATATAAAAAATATGTTTATTTTAAACTTTAGGTTATCAAAATATTGAATTAAACAAATATAAAAGAAAACTTACGTGTTTATTCCGCTTAAACATTTACATTTTTTCAGAATATCTTCACCATGTGGGTGCAAAAAGCTTTATGAGCATTTTTTAAGATGGCCGTTGAAGAAAAGGACGCTATGAATCATATGTTCCCATATGGTGGACTAAATCTAAAAAGTCGTCCTGTTAAAAAGTTATAAGGAAAAAAAGGGCTTAATTGTCTTTTTGGAGAAACATTTTTTACTATTATATTCAAATCAAAGAAAGAAAAATATTTGCTGTTTTATGCTAAAACACTCGCCACCATTTGAATAGAAAGAAAAAAATGTAGTAAAAATATACACAGAATGATTAAATCAAATAGTCAATAATAAATCAATAATAATAATGAACCAAAAATCAAATGAAATCTTGTTTTAAATTATAATGAAAAGAAATACTTTGAAAGAAAATAGCTTTAAATTCAAGCAAATAAACTAAAAGCAACATAAACTTTAATTTAAAGTTAGAAAAAACTTTAATAAATTAAATCTTAATTTAAAGGAAACTTTTTCTTTAATAAATGAAATGAAATTGAAATAAAGCTTTGAAATGAAATAATTGAATTAAACTTAGAATTTTAATCAATTGAAACTGGGCAAAGATTGTGAATTGAGTAGGTTTGAATAGTGCCATTTTTTAGACGCACTGTGGCACTTCTGACCTTTCCGTCTCTGCTGGTTCTAGTGTCGATAATTCTACCAGTTAGGTAGGATTTTACTAGAGGATTGTCGTTTTTGATCATAACTATGCTGTCAATGTTCAAATTTGGTTCCTCCTTGGCCCACTTTTTAAGTCGCACTAAATTAGGAAGAACTTTTGACTTCCACTCTAGCCAGAATGATTTCACTACTTGTTCTACATGTTTGACGCGGACAAATTTGGAGGCCGAATAATCAAAGTTTGTATCAGGTAGACAAACTGGTTCAACTCTACCAACTAGCTGAAAAGGTGTCAGCACATTATTGGAATCTTCAGAACAGTCTCCCAAAATAGGACGGCTATTTAACATAAAAGAAACTTGAAATAAAGCCGTTTGTAATTCTTCATAAGTAAATGTAAAGCATAACTTGCGCTTTAGCATTTTCTTTACTTCCCTTATGAATACTTCTGCCTGTCCTACCCAATTATGGGCTTTCGATGGCGCGACACGCCATCGAAATTCTGTGCTCTCCTTGTAAGCCTGCTCGACAGCTGTAAAATCCCATTGCAATATTTGGGCGCGGCCCGCACACAGCTGTGTTCCCATATCACTCACTACATGCCGTGGCGTGCCACACAAAGCTGTAAACCTTTGGAAGCACCGTAAAAAATCATCTGCAGAATAGCCAGTAAGTATATCTAAATAAGTGTATTTAGACACAGAATCCACAAAAATTACGCCATAAAAATCTTTACTGGCACGGCTGTTTACAAGGCCTTTACAACTGAAAGGGCCTAAAATATCAATGCAGGTTAAGTAGAATGGCGGGCTGGGTCGCAACATTTCTTGGCCTAGTCCACCCATAAGCTGTCTGGCCGGTTTTGCATTGTTAAACTGGCACGGTACACAGCTTCTACACACTGTCCGAGCCACTTTCCGTGCCCGTACAATCCAACAGTCTAGTCTGCTTATGCACACTGTCTTGTCTACAGACAAGTGTTGGCTGTTGTGTGCATCATACATAATACAGGCAGATAAGTGGGAGCAGCTGTCTAGCACAGGCAAAGCTGCTTTGCCCCCCATCTCAGCCAACACCTCCCCTCTACCCTTTATCTTAACTATAGGAAAACTTGCTTTTCCAGTTAGGGAGGGGAAGTTAACTTCACAATGTTCAATAAGAGGTTGAAGGGACGTGTATTTCCCCTTAGTAAAACTTTCCCTTTCACTTCTCTGATTTTGGTAGAAGAGAAGGACAGAAGCTGTCTCACACAGGCTAGGAAAGTCAGGAGTTGCCAACTTAGATTTCATAAAGACAAATTTTAACACATATGCCAAAATTCGTTTTGACTTGTTAAAAGAACCATATCTTTTAACGTCAATAACCGGTTCACAAACAGCAACATGTAGAATCTTAGCAGCAGCTGCTGATAGTTCAGAAGTTGGAATCTTATTGTTAAGTGAGGACAAGGGTTTCACTGGTCAAAATTCTTCACTTTTCTCCAGCCATTTAGGACCATTCTGGTATTCAGATCCAGGTCCTAAATCTACAAGGCGCGTATTTTTCCTTGTCCCTATATCTGCTATGTTGGACTTAGTGTCCAACCAAAACCAATCTTCAGGATCTGTTTTACTTTTTATCTCACCAACACGATGAGATCCAAAGATTGATAAAGCTCCAGCGTCTGCTTTTATCATAGCAAGGGCAGCAGTGGAATCCATGAAAAATACTTTTCTGGTAGATTCCAAGTCTAATGCTTTGGCAACTGATACCACCAGCCTTGTGCCAATCAAGGCACTCATAAGTTCTAATCTCGGGATGCTCTCAATATGTACCGGCGCGACCTTAGTTTTACAAGCTGTGAATAAGGTGATGGCAGGGTGCCCATTATCAAAAGTCCACCGCAGAAAAACAATTGCACAAACTGCTAAAGAGCTACCATCACAAAAACAAACAATTTCAGGTGTCCCAACTGCATTTTTAGGTGTGATAGAGCGGGGAAATGTGATTTCACACAATTTTGTCATTTCCCTTAGGATGACCTCCAACTCTTCCCGGACATAATCAGGAACAATGGCAGTCCAGCACATCTTACTGCCAGCTGTAGCAACAACGACTTCTCTTATTAAAAGCTTTAGTCTAATGAAGAAAGGGCCTAAAAACCCATTGCAGTCAAATTGTGACATACATACTCTCCAAAGCTGTTTTACAGTGAGAGTAGTTGGCATTTTGACAGTCTCACTAAAATCCAACTCTTGATCTAAAAACTTTCCACGAAATTTGCCATTAATGTTCAGATGGCCTTCAACTTCCAATGTGTCTTGGCATGGCCTCCAAATGAGGCCTAGTATCTTCACAGGTTCATGGTCAGAACTAGAGTAAATGGGGTCTTTGACACTAAAACCGCCATTTTCGCATATAATCTTGATATCTTGATATAGTTTTTCACAAGAGCCTCTGTTGTGAGCACCAGTCAAGATATCATCAGCATACCTGTCAGATTTGATTTTTTCAGCAGCTTCAGGAGAAATATCTTTATACATATCAGCTGTGAGATTTAAAGCAGTCATAGTATAGATACCTCCAGGCTTATCTCCAAACGCTACGGAGCGCGTTAGGAAAATCTGTGGCTCTTTTTCCGGGTCTGAACTCCATAGTATGCGGCGCAGCTGTGCGTCAAAGCTACAACTCAATACACTGTTGTAGAATTTACTCAAATCTAAGCAAAGGACCTCTCTATAATACCTGAAGCGCAAGTTCACATCAAACAGTTTATTTAAGCCAGAAGGACCTTTGATGAGGCATTCATTTAGACTTTTTCCACGAAATCTTGTTGAGGAATTGAGGCACACTCTAACTGGTGTTGTTTCTGAATTTTTGTATGCAGGAACAAGGCTAACATAAAACTTGGGGCCTGAATAAGCTTTTTCACTTTCTGTTTCAAGCGTGAAAACTTGTCTGTCAATGGCTTCTTGCATAGCCCTATCAAAAGCAGCAAAATCTCCCTTTTTAATAAGAGATTTTTTTAAGCTATTATATTGACCAACAGCAGCACTGTAATTATTTTCCAGGATAGAAGGGTCAGTTTTATAGACATAAGCAGCGGTCCACTTTTTAGCCTGAACATCAAGTTCAAGGCTATCTTCAATAAGCTCCAGCTCTTTGCTTGCTTGCCAGCCCATATTAGAATAGCGTAGCAAACATTCTTAGCAGTTTTTTGCAAGATTTACACTTTGGCATGACATCAATGCCTAAGTGTTCAGCCATCAAAAAGTCAGGCAGGTGAGCTTGTACAGAGGTCACCTTGCACACCTGGCCACCATTAAAGCCAGAATCTGTACCTTTAGGGATGCCTTGAGTTAGGTAGCCTGTCCCAAATAAGGACCTCAAAAGCACTACATCAGCGGTCCTGGTTATCTCCATGGGATAAACACTTGGGCTAATGAAACCAACAAGGATATCAATATTCTTGTTTCTTATATCATCAAAGCAACATTCACTCATTGAGAATGCCTTGGCAGCCTCCTTGACTGGATATGCTGTAACAACATCTCCAATGTTAGGGACGCTGGCACAATATATGTTGTGCGTGTTTCCAGAATTATCCAATATGGGCACAACATACATAACAGTGAGGTTAGATTTAGCACCGGTGGCTAAACTAATTTCCAGGCAAAATGGAACTTTCTTGAAGTTGTATTTTTCAGCAATATCCTGCCTAATAAGATTAACACTTGATCCAGCATCAAAAAAACATGTTAGTTTGTCAGGGATCCTCTGGGCACTAGTGTGGCTTGCTATAGTTACAAATTGCACTGGGAAACACACATTAGCTGTTGTTTTACTATGAGTATACACAGCGGCGCACATAGGGGGGTTGGTAGGCTTGTCCCCTTCACACAAGATTTTATTGTGCATCTTACCACAATTCGCAGTTTTACAGTGACCAAAAGTCTCCTTTTTCTTGCAGTCAGACAAAGTATGTTTGTGAAGACAAAGAAAACAAAGTCTCTTGTCTTTAACCATGTTTACCCTTTCTGGGATAGATAAAGCAAGCAGGGTGGGGCACTTATCTGAGTAATGATTATCACTACAAATATTGCACTTAATCTTTTGGCCTTTAGAGCTTAACAATGCATTGACCCTCGGTTTATTTCTAATGTCTGGTGGCTTTTTTATCACTTTAGGATCGACGCTAGAAAGACTTAGTTTATAATATTTTTCAATTATACTGTCCCAAATGTTTAAATCAATTGCATTGCCAATATTAAGATTTAAAGCTTCCTTTACCTTATATGGACTCAAATCTTTCATGCGACAGTATATAGGAAATGCTGAGCTTTTAAAGCTCATGTATTCATCATTTTCACAAATTTCTTTGACAGAGTTCAAAGTAGATTTAAAATCAACATACAAAGCACTAAAGTTCTCAAGTTTGTCACACTTTTGTTTAGTAGACCACTCATCATAAATGTTCATTAAAACTCTAGTATTGGACAAATACATACTGTCCAAAATACCCCAAATTTCAGAAAGGCTACGCACATTTTGCACAGCAGAGAAAGTTTCATTGTGTGTCAGAATTGACTTATTGGCAAGCCAATTAACTTTTGTGGTTTCTGTCAAGTATGGCCACTGCTGGAGCCTGTCCAGGTAACAGCGCTTCCAGGAACTGTACTCAGCAATATTTCCATTAAAGGATGTCAAAATAGCAGGCTCAAACTTAGGAGGGGCATGGGCAATAGACATACTAGCAACCTGTGAACTGATGCTATCAGCAGATTCATACAATGTGCCCCCCTCCTTAACATTACCACCTGCGCCCTCAAGCAGTGTTTTTTAAACTGCTTTCACTTTCTCTTTCACTTTCTGGACAATATTGTCTAGATTTTTTGTTTCATCACTAGACATTATGTCAACAAAACATTGTTTGTTTAACAACACTGTATCAATGTCTTTTCTAAGATGTTGTAACTGCGAGAGACCATCACTAATAGTTTTTTTCTCATTAACAACCAAATCAAACATGATATCCAAATCATCCACTAGAGGTCCTAACTTTGAAAGAAAAGTCATAGAACTGTCATAATCTTCTAACAAACTGGTCATTTCTGACAAACGGTCATAACAGTTGCTGAGCTTCTTATCTAATTCAGCTATTTCTGGCTGATCACACAAAGATGATAGTTCTAGAGATGTTTCACTAAGTTTATTGTTAATATCAAAAAACTTTTTATCTAAGCGCCTGCGAATGAGCATAGCCGCCTTAGCCGTCTTGTCCACTTTGACAGCTGCTATCATCTCATTATAAGATGATTCACAAATATCTATATCTCTCACAATATTGGATAAAGTTCTGCTAACTTTTACCGCCGACATGATGTAAATGTTTTTAGCTGCAACACAGCTGCTGTTTGAATTGTTTTAACAGCAAAGTTTTTAACTAATAGAGCAGCTTTTTGAACAAATAATAACACATATTGATGATATCTTCTTTATTTAACCAAAGAGGATTCAAACAGTTTTATCTAAAAAAATACATATAATTAAAAAAATAACATGATCATAAAAATGCTTAAATGTTACATAATAGTGTATATAAAAAATATGTTTATTTTAAACTTTAGGTTATCAAAATATTGAATTAAACAAATATAAAAGAAAACTTACGTGTTTATTCCGCTTAAACATTTACATTTTTTCAGAATATCTTCACCATGTGGGTGCAAAAAGCTTTATGAGCATTTTTTAAGATGGCCGTTGAAGAAAAGGACGCTATGAATCATATGTTCCCATATGGTGGACTAAATCTAAAAAGTCGTCCTGTTAAAAAGTTATAAGGAAAAAAAGGGCTTAATTGTCTTTTTGGAGAAACATTTTTTACTATTATATTCAAATCAAAGAAAGAAAAATATTTGCTGTTTTATCCTAAAACAAATATAAAGGAGGTTTATTCGTGCGTTTGTCCGTCTACCCATTAAAATTTCCCTTTGTAGATTAAAATTTTTGGTTAAAAAGATTGGACACTGCTTATTGGAAACTATCAAGTTCAATTTTATTAAAGTTAGGGTATTATTGTAATTTACATCCCAATGTCCCCTTCCTCCCTTAGTTCAAAATAAACTTGCGCTATAAATCTAAAGGAACAAAAAAAACCTAAAAAAAGCAAATATAAATATTTGACATAAAATAATAATATCTTTTCTTAGCTCAAATACAACTTATAATAAATCAATTTAAAAACTTGTAAAAGTTGAAATATTTTCAAATTTAAAGCAGTAAAAAGGTTATATAGACATTGGAAGATTTACAAGTTGAAATTATTTAGACTTTAGTTGCCCCTGTTAGATTTCTTGCTGTTATTATATCAACATAAGGCTTATTAAAAAATAAGAGAATATTTTGGAATAGTTTTATTCTAATATTGTTATAAAAACTTTTAACATTTTAATGTACACTTTTTATGTAAATGATCAAGACATATAAAGAAAGGGTAAAATAAGGGGTTTTAAATGTTTGAGGGGGCTAATCTAATATACTTCGAAAAATATTGATGGGGCTAAAATGAGGGTTTTAAAGTTTGAGGGAGTAACACTGCTTAACCCTCCCTCCTACCTCCTTTGGATGTATATGGTTGGAAAATTCAGTGCTCGATACTCATTTTAAGGGAAAACATTTATTTAATCCCGTCGACAATATAATATAATTTTATTTTGATGTCAACGTAAATCTTCCGATTCAACAGGGACAATTATTGACCTGTTAAATAGTTAAAATAATAATAGAAATATTTACTACAGAAATTTTATTCTATATTCTAACAGTAGAGAATCATATATATAGATGTATTTTAAAGCAAAAAAATCTTCCCAAATCTTGCAGACTTTGATCATTTTGTCCAACGAGTAGAAGGAAAGGAGATGGGGTAAAAAGGGGTGTATCTTATCCAGCTGAAAGTACATGAGCATTAGAGTACAGGAAATTGAAAATCTGGTGCAACATCCAAGTAATTACAAATCGAATTTTCTATTATACTTTGTAAAACTTATAAATATTCTTGGAACCCTAAGTATGTCTAACCATTTTTATTCTTAATAACTTGGGACAATGGGACTATAAATTTATATGCAAAATTTCAAAAATGAAGAAATTAGCACATTATTTTACAATTTTAACATTTTTACCTTTAGAGTTATTATTAGTAATTAATTGAGTCTTTATTTTGGTATAAATATCATCATCATATGTTTGTCCATATGCCATATATATCATTAATTATCCGTAGCTAGCTAGTATATCAACAGCGTTGTTTCATCATTTGCACATACATATTACCTGCACTTACATTTCCGTAAAAATTATAAAAAAGGATTTAGTTATCATATAAAGTAGTAAGGGTTATCAGTGAATCAGTTAAGATTTTGATAACTGTTTAATTAATATATTAATTTTAGGGAAGCTTCACATAGGTCTTGTGATGGTTTCAGGCTATTTTATTTCAAAATATAAGCCTTCAACTGGTTTTAGGCTATTTTGTGTTCCCTTTATACAGAGCCTCTAGGGGGCCTTGATGCTATAAAGTTGTCTATCCGTTAAGATCTCGATAACTATTGACCGGATTGAGTTTTCAAATCTAGGATTTGGGATGGCATTAGGCTATATTACAAATTCCTTTCACCGCCTTCACATATAGTTTCTCTAGGAGTTAGGGGCGCAAAATTTAGTAATTAAAAAAATTAAAGCAGTATACAATTTATACAAATTGTATTCCAATTCTTTGATAGTATTAAAAATATTGCGATACTGATTGATTATTTTCTGTGCGTAATTGATATGACACTATCATAACCAAATGCTTAATTACTAATCCTAAAACATATAATATTCAAATAATAAGCTAATTATACATTTGGTATTTATGGCGAAGCTACTCTAGAAGATCTCTGAATTAAAACACAAATTAATGTATAAATATAAAAAGGCTTTTTTTTCAAAACAGAATATTCTAATTTAAAAAGCCTTAAGAATTAGAGCTTAAATGCTAAAAAATATGTGATTTTCCTTAAAGTGTCTATTAGATTACAGTAACTCCCCTATCCCCCCACCCCAACTTTTATGAAAATGGAAGTTTTTTTCTTGTGTTTTGCTATAAATTAGGTTAGATTAGGTTTTTTTTTGTAGTCCCATAGGGTTAGTCATTGCACTTTGAGGGTAAGCACCGAAAATATTCATGTTCCTCTTCCAATGGACGTATTAATTCTTGTTTTTATAGATATGATTCCTTTTAGTGTACATATATGCTCGATAAAACTATATTTAAATACCTACTTGTAGTTATTTACAGGGAGGAAGGGAGGGGACAATAACTGGCTAATTAATCTCAGAGAGACAATAGGCTGTTTATTACATTAGTACCCAAAGTCTTATAATAACGTTTTTTTATTCGTTGGCTTAACAACTTTGGGTTATTTAGCGAATTTTTATTGGTTGATTTATTTTATTAATTTGATTGTTCAAACGTTTAACCACTAAATTTAATCATTAAAAGAGGTAATTTTGTATATCATCATTGGCCATTGTCTTAACCCTTTAGATCCCTGAATTAATCTACTATCCTTTCTTCTTCTATAATCATACCAACTGTCAAAGGCATAACAGAAAAGTCTAATTTATCGTCAATTCTTCTATCCCTAAAATCCCTGAGTTATAAATATAAACACAATTGACAAAAAACATTAGCACAAATTTATAATTATAGGTTTTGAGGCATTTTTTTTGGTAATATTTTATATTACAAATGTCATTGCATGCTATAGTCATAATTAAAACATGTTTTTTTATATTATTCTAGTGAGGGAGAGGACAATAGAATTTAAATTATACAAATACCCAAAGTTTAGTTAAAATACTTGAATAACATTAGTCTTTACAAAGTGTCTCAATAATCAGCCATGTGACGTCATAAAAATGAGGAAGATGAGAGGAAAGGGGTGAAGAAAATCCCTAAAAAAGAGATGGATATTCCTTTATTTTTATGACGTCACATGGCTTATTTTTTAGACACTTTATTCGTTAGCCTATATATATTAAATCTTAATTTGCTGGATCAATCTTGCAGTATCCAAACTTTTGATTAATTTGAATCTACAGAAGATTATTTAGATAATTGTAATTAAGGATGTACGTCAATTTACCTGTTTAAGAAATTATTTGGCCTTGTTAAGTTGACTAAATATTACCAAAGCTTTTATGAACACTTACATTACTTTTTACAGTTTCTTGTTCTGTTTACATCAAAATTTTACAATATTAAGGCTTTCTTAGGCTTTCTTAAACATAATTCACCTTGTTTTAATTAAACCAAATTTATGAAAATTTACCCGAAAGGGAGGGATCATTGAACTGCAAATTATACTAGTCCTTAAAGTTTTATAATCATAGTCGTTCATTACGAGTCATTTGTTGGCTAATATCAAATTTTATGGCTGGATCAAACTTTTGAGAATTAATTAAACTTTTCAACCTACTATTCTAATCTACAGAAGGGGAAATTTGGGTTTCATAATTGGTATTGAACATCAATTTATCGTTCATTGTCTTATCCCTTATAATTCCCTACAAAATTTATGAACGTTATTTTTTAACTCTTCAACATTTCTTTAAAAATCCTTTGAATGGGTCTGGGAAAATATTTAATATTTTGCTTATCAAACAATTTTTTTGATTTAAAGGATTTTATTTTCAACTTAATACTCCTGCGCAAAGGTAAGAGTATTAGGAGCGCAGCTAGTATATAATT
>LS055207.1:0-19187 GCA_900241095.1 Acartia tonsa
TCTAAAATACGAAAAATTGGTTTGATTAAACCTCATGGGGCAAAGCCCCTAGAGGCTAGGGGCGAAGCCGCTAGTTTTCAAATAAAGTAATAACGAAATTTAAACTAAAGACTATTGTTACAGGAATCATCATGCCATATATGTACAAATCTGACATGTTTAACTACCCGTGCTATCTGTTACGGACCGACGGACCTTATAAAATTATAGAAAAGCTCACTTTTAATAACACATTTCTAATCACTTAAAATGTCATATATTTCTATTTGACAAATTATCACTATTTAAACTTTATTTTGTTTATTATTGAAAACATATGATAAGAAGGCCCGTCTGCTGGCTATAGTTTTATCTATGTGTGTATGGTTTGTGTGTGTGTGTTTGTGTGTGTGTGTGTGTGTGTGTGTGGGTGGGTGTGTGTCGTATGTGTATGAGTCATAGCAGGTAGGTATAACAATTGTAATAACAGCGCCCCTATCAAATATTCAAGGTAAATTCTAAATTTTAAAGAAGGAGGATTGGGTATTGGGCCTTTTGTTAACTAATACTAAAATGGCATTAAACCTTACTACAGATCCCTGAAATTATAAGAATGGTAATTGTTTATGTGTGTGTATATGTATATGTATATGTGTGTTGTCTATTCGAATAGGCCTGTCACTGACGCTTAAAATTTCAGGGTGTGGGGAAACGCAGGAAAAAACAACCATAGAATAGTCTCATGTTGATTTTCTACTTTTTTAGCAACAAATTTATATGTGATCTTATTATCCGATTGATCTGATGTTTGGTTTACTGATTCCTAGGACAACAAAGTACAATATTATAAGCAAAGCAACTCTATAATTAAGTCCTAAAAATGTATGTATGTCCATAAACATAATTCTGTATGAAGCAGTTTTTCAACAAATTTTCTTACAATTTTGCTTCGACTCTTACACATTTATATTCTGATTATTCAGTTCTGACACTACTACAAGTGTTAATGTCTGTTAGTCTTACCGTTTCAGTGCTTCGCTGTTATGGATGTTGTCATCCTTGTTATGTTAAAGGCTACACAAGACATTTTTTTAGAAGTAGTGTAAACGTATATTAATTTATTTTCAATTGATTTATTCCTGCCTATTTCATATTAAAAACATTAGAGTAGAGTGGGGAGGTTTTAAACGTCCAATAAAACTGTTGTTTAAACCTTAATGTATTTATTGTAAGTCTAAAACAAACTGAAAAGATAGGCCAGGTCTACTCACGGAAACTTATACTCTAAGAGGCGGAAAAACCCCATGGTGAAATATGTTTTTGTGTCAGTACAGCTACTCTATAACTTAGATATGTTTCACAAACCAACGAACTATCAAGACAATAAATTTCATTTCTACAGATTTTAATGAAATGCGGCATCTCTGTAATCAATTCCCAAAAGGAAAGTATGTCCTTAAATAGTATCCTGTATTTAAGCAGTTTTGCAACAAACTTACTTAAAATGCGGCTTATACAGGTCTGACACTCTGCAAGTGTTAAAGATCTTATGTACCACCGTTTCAGAGTTTTGCTTTTCTGGGTGGTGTCATCCTTGTTATCCCTTTAATATCCTTGCGTAAAAAAACCATGGGGAAATAATACATTTCACTTCTGCGTATATGTGGTAGGCGGCATCATACGGACAAGCCTTTCATAGAGTTGCTATGCTTCGGCTTATCAAATCACAACCCAGCGCTAATCCTATTATCACCATTTCACCCGGCCCCTTCGGGGCCTTGCCGACACCTCACAAGCAGCGGTCAAATTGGACATCTCTGATAGTGGGAGGGGCGCGGCCCCTCTACAACCCCAAGCCCCAGTCACCTGTCTTGCCGGGAGATGTCTGCCTTCCCCTTGCTGAAGCTTACCCCACAAATATTCACCGAAACGGGGCTCCGCCCCCATCTCCCCACACCCCCTTCTACCTAACCTATTTTATCATCTATTTGTGTATATAAAGTAGTAATCCTATTGTAAAGGTATTCAGTTTAAAATATATTTCTTTAGTAGCAACTACTGTTAGTTATTCATTGATAAAATCTTTAAGGCTAGGGGCTCGTTTGAATCGAACTCGCGACTGTAGGGTTGAAACGCTTCACCCTACCACATATAAACGTTTTCCTTTTTGCCGAGGACAAAGTAATACAAGGATAGGACAGAAGAAAAAAAGTATACTTTTTGAATCTGGTAAACATAGAGAGGGGAAATTTTTTTTAGTTATTTAACATTTTTTTAACTCCATTCCTTCCTAACTGCAATAAAAAGACAAAAAAAAACCATCCAATGCAATGGTGAAATATTTTCAGCTCTTTTTCCTTGACAAGGACGAGAATAATGTTTCAAAGTAGCGCAGAATATAGGACAAACTCAATAGCATAAACTGTGTAATGATGAAGGATAATTATAAGCATAAGAAGCGTATCATTGAAAATAAAAAGAAGGTAATAGAGTGAAAAAGAGAGAGAGTGGGAAAAGGAGACAAAAAATTAAAAAAAAACGAGAGGAATCAGCTTATTAAATAACGAAATTAATTCGAAAAAAATAACAAAACCTATACGCATTTTCAGCTGTCGTTGGTAGAGGGGGGAACAACAGGAAAATAGACGACCTCTCCATTGGCCCCCCAAATACTATTTTAGATTTATTTCGCTTGTTGGTTATACCTTGTACCTGGGAAGGAATATACAAAAGAGATAAAGAGAGAAAAAACTAAGAGACACGAATAAATATAGAGACATTTTTTCACCGCACAGATACAGACAGTCATTTTAAGTTAAAACATGCGTAATGATTATGGGAATCTACACAAAAAAAAGTTGAAGCAGCTATAATACGAATTTAGAAATAACTAGTATTTTAAGCAAAATTTACTTAAAAATGAACCAATCAAGATGCAATAAAAAATCTTTAGCCTACTAATAAAAAAGCATGTTTAAAAAAAACTTGTGTATTAGTATATTTTACAGTCCAATTTTACCTACCTCCCAGGTTTGAATTAGATTTTTAGTAGCAAAGCTACCCTATTAATCACTTTGTCTGTCCGTCCGTCAGTCGGTCCGTAACGCTATGGGGGAAAGATTCCTATGACATATGCCCATCTAATCTCTAAATTGTTTTGTCCTCCTGTCTGTTATTGGGGGTGCTAGATCGATTCCTAGATTTTAAAGTTTTTGTGGTTATCTCCATTCCTTATAAAGATAGAGAGCTGAAATTTTCAGGAATTTAATAATTTTACATTCTACATATTTTCACCAAGTTTTAATAAGATTTGTTTATTGATTGGGGTGCTAGATCGATTCCTAGATTTTTAAGTTTTCGTGATTTTCTCTGTTCATATTCAGGATTGACGGCTGAAATTATCAGAGATTGATTATGCTTGAATTCTACATATTTCCATCTAGCTTCATAAGATATTAATTGAGGTGCTAGATCAATTCCTAGATTTTTAAGTTTTCGTGATTTTAAAGGTTTAGTCATTTCCCTATTTTATCAAGTTTAATGATTATTGTATGACACAGCTCTATAGTAATTTTTTTCCGATATCCATTAAAAATTTTGAGCTATGCTTCTTATGAATGTTGTCATCCTTGTTTTTAGTATTTGCTAGCTAAAAATAATTTCTTACAAATCGCTTTTGTAACCAATTGATATAAATATACTGATAAAAGAAATTTTGAAAGAATGTAAGGTAAGAAATAAACATTCAAGCAAATTATGTATGGAAATAAGTATATATGGTCATTTTGTATCCAGCCTGCTTAGGTGTAGACAAATACATCCAGAGCCTTATTGTCAATAAAGAGTAGCTACACTTATATTAACAAGGAAGAAATTATTACTTGCAAACATATATTTAAATAAAATACTCAGCATCACAGATAAGTTTGAGACCAATTACATTACAGTACAAAAATACTAATATATACATTATTATCCCTTAACCTAAGATGATTAAATATATTAACAAAAACGCAAAAACACAATTATATGTTTAACTCAACAGCATTGAAAATTTTTATATATTATGTTTCAATTTGTGAGAAAAACTAGATTACACAGTTGAATAAATATATTTTTTATTTTCTTAGAATTCAGGCCACATAGCCATATCATCAGCAGTTATGAAAACCTTCTCTGTTTCAGTAGCTAGTTCAACATCAGTTTCAATGCTTATACCAGCCTTCTTTTTACCAGACTTTAGAAGATTTTCAAATGCTTCAAGAACAGTAGTAACATACTCTGCACTTCCTTTGTATGTAAATCCTGTATCTGTTTCTTGAAGCAATCCAGTTTTTGGGAAGGCATGAATACTAAATTCATCAGACATGGCAGCCTTTGCAAAGCTTCCATCATTTTCACAGTAAGCACGGACTTTGGCACCTTCTACAGCTTCAGTAAGTTTCAGATTATATGAAGCAACACCACCTTAATTCAAATGGTAATTGTTTAATTTTGTTTATAATATATCAATTAGAAATAAAAATTGGAATAATGTATCAATAAAACATGTCTTACCTCTAATGCTTACAAATGTAGATCCTTCCAATGTGTCTGTTTCAGCATTAAACAGAAATAATTCACAGTTAATTGTTCCAGAGGGAAGTTGGTCAGCAGCAGCAGGTTCATCAAGTGCCTCATCCCAAGCAGTAACTTCACATGTGAATTCAGTGTCAACTGGATGAAGAGTTGGTAAAGCAGTAAACTTTATTCCAATAGGTCTAGCTCCAACAGCAAATTGATCACTTTCCACAGCAGGAAGTGAAACTGTGGTTGGATAAGTGATTTCAAAGCTGATAGAATAACCACTGCCCATCTTGTCAATGGCCAGATTGTCAAATTCACAATATCCATCAATGAAAATACAAGTAACATTATTGACCAAATTTGCTGTTGTATTAATGGGCAACAAAGTTGCAGTCACAATCCATGGATCAGCTGGTGAGCCTACTTTTTCAATAAGATTACCATCTGCATCTACAGTGTACAGTTTAGGTTGATTTCCAAATGATTTAAGTTCAAAAGCTTGCCCTGGTTGATTCATTATTTTAAGCAATGTTGGTACTTTTAGATTTGATGATTTCAAGCTCTCTTCCAATCTTTGAGCAGCAATTTGTTGAGAAAGTTGTGAGTAGGGAATACCTGATAAAGCATTGTCTTCTGGACCCAAATAACATTCACCATTTGGATCTTCATCTTGTGGTATACAACTAGAAACTTCAGTTGGTACATATATAGGTTCAGTAAGTTCTATGTTAGAAATTCCCAAATTCAGATCTGCTAAAGCTGATCCCATACTACCATCTTGGAATGAGTTTGTTACTTTTGCAGATACCTTCTTGAGACCTTCATAATCTATAGTAGTAGTGGCATTTGCAGGAGGAGGAGACTCAATAACAACTTCAGCATCAACAGTTCTGGTTCCATTAGATTCTCGTTTCATACGGACACTTCCTTCTCTGACAATTTCTGTGACCCTAATAAGAGAAGGATCAATTCCTAGAAGAGCAGCAAGCTTAAAAGCAACATCATCTCCATTAAAGATATCATCAATATCAATGACTGTCCCAATCTTTGTGACAACTGATGGTTGAATTTTGTAATCAACCACGTTTTCTCCAGTGAGAAGAAGATATAAGTATCCAGTGTTAGGATCAAAGTAATTTTCACCATCTCTTGTTGAACTTAGTAATGGTATGTAAGAGTCATCTGGTTTTTTCAGATTGGCTGTTGCAAAGTCATAGTTGTTTGGAGCCATGAACTGTTCTCCAACAAAGATGTCAATTCTCTGAGGTTTTGGGAAGTATATTTTTAGTAGAATTGGATCTCCACCCTTATTATGCTTTAATCTGTATCTCATGTGAATAGGTGGTGTGGATGTTAATTGAATTTCATACAGCATGTTAGTTCCGACTATAGCATAAAAGTTAGAGATACGCTTCTGACAGGCATAGCCAAAACAGCATGAAAAGTCTTGTGGCCCATTAATAAGATCTATATAGCCATTAGTTCCTGGATTGGCAAGAACTGCAACAGGAGAAAGTCTTCTGTCAAGAGTGTCAATATCCATTGATTCCAAAATCAATAATCTATGGTTGATATCATGACATTTGAAAGCCTTCCACTTGTCCATCCAGACACACTGATCATTTCTAACAATACCTTTGTTTGGCATTTTGTCTGAATATGTAATCTTGTTACCTTCAACAGTTGTAATCATTGCCTTAGGTACTCTGTAATAACCAAGTCCAGCAGTTGGATTTCCATCCCACTCATAAGCAGAGTCAGCAATAATGGTTCCAGCAATGTCATCCCCTATGATCTTTCCATCTGTATCAACCAGGAGAGCTTTTTTCAAGCCATCACAATGCATATCAACACAGTGTTCATTGGAAACAAGGCCATCTAAAGGTCTATCCATCCAGATCTTGCTATCTTCATCAACATCAACAAACTTTGTCCCCTTAGCAAAAATAGGGAACATCATGTCATCACCTCTTGGGTTTGTTCTGATAGCAGAGTCAAATTGTCCACAACTGTCTTGTTGGAAATTAGCAAATGTAACATCATTGATATACACCTGACCAGTTAGAAGAGGGAAAGATTTAGGTTTACCATTAACCCATGGTTTACCCAATGGAACACCTATTCCACTGAAAATAGGCCATAGCAAACCAGCATGGCCTGTGTTGTGTCCCATCCAGTTTCTTCCTGGCCACATGGTAAAACCTTTGTTTCTTGTTCTGTCAAATTCAATATAATGTGGCTCAACATCTTTATCACAGCTAAATGCCTCAGATCTGCCAACAAAGACAGTGTTGTTTATTTCTAAATATTTTTCTTCAACTAAATGGGTCTCTGCTTTGGGTCTAATCAAGAATGGATGCACACCAACCCCACAATCAACAAATATATTGTTTTCCATATGAACTGTCTCATGTGTAAGCAGGTAAGCTCCATAGTCATAGATCTTGTAAATAAGGAAATTGTCAAATGAAACACAACCTTTATCTCCAATAATTTCTATTGGAGGATTATAAGTGTTGACATGGATACCTTCCTGGGAGGAGTGGATGACATTTCCTTCCCATTTATATTTAGATGAACAAATGTGCCCTGTAGCTACCAAGCCTCCTCTTTCACAACCAGACATTGAGTTGAATCTAAAATCTGTTTCCCATGCTTCATTCAATATCATACACCCACGTTTGTATAGATTTTGTCTTTGATCCTTGTGTGTGCCAACATATATGGTATAAGTGATAAAGTTATGAACCCATCTGTTACCAACACCTTCATCTCTCATTCCATATTCAAGAGTTCTGTATACTACATTGTCCTTTATCAAAACATTGTTGGTATTAAAAAGTCCTATGGCAGCATTATAGTTGAAATTGAATGCACACTTCTTAACATAAGATTCTCTATTGTCTGCATCATTGTTGTATGAATCCTCATGATCAATAAAAGCCAAAGAATATCTAGCATCAAATCTATCAGTCCAACCTTCTTGGCCTGCTCTAAAGAATTCCACATTTGATATCTTAGCATATCCTCTATAATCAACATCATCTTGTGTAAATTTTCCAACCAAAACTCTTGCACCAAATTCCTCTTCTACATTTTCAGGGTAGTCTTCACCAACAATTCTTATATTTCTTGATAGAAGACCAACTTCAGCAGCAATTCTCCAACTAGCAGATCCATCTGACAAGGAATAGCTGCTTCCAGCATGATAAAAATCCAGAGCTTTGTTAAGTGTTATTGTTCTACCAGAAATGCTATTGATTGTTCTAATCTCAACTTCTCTTGATTCATACCCAGTTGGTGCAATCACAATTTCTGCATTTGTTGTCCAATATGTTGTGTCAACATCTTCATTTAGAGTTATAGTATTACTTCCAGCTACAGCATCAGCTGCAAGTGTTGTCCAAGTCAATCCTACATCAAGACCATGTAGAAGTAGTTTACCAAACACTCCTAAAGCTTTCGCTCCAAGGTTGGGGCCATTGGGCAGGGGCTGGTCAGGGGTTTCATGATTACCTCTCAGTAGAATGTCAAATTTATGGGTGAAAGGATCATCAGGAAATCCTGCAACAAGCTGTGCACTGTCTCCTTGAATCATGATAATTTCTGCACTTAAAACATTATCCATTTCATCACCAATTTCTAGAACACCATAGATGTATAATCTAGTAAGAAGGGGTGGTACTTCATCCAAAACTAACCACACACCAGGAGGTATTGAAATCCACTCTTTAACAATACCATTATCATCAGCAACAGGTTTTGTTAGACCCATTTTGACCCAATCTTCTTCACTAGACCATTTCAGATATTCAGTGGGTCTTCCAGCTGGTATTGTTGGTGGGGGTGGAGGCAGACATCCTTCATACAGACATCTGTACACTCTAAATGTTATTTCTCTGTATTTTTCATTTGGCCAACCACCTTTAGTTTTTGCATTGTTTGAAAGCAAATAGGTGAGTTCATTTGTTTCGTTAGTAAAGTACCAGTTAGTGTTTCCATTCACTCCACAAACTGGTTGGGATGGTAGAGAAAGAGAACTGTTAGCAGCTTCACCATTAAATGTAAAGACATCAGGGGTTTGCGTGAAATTATGTCCAAGTAACAAGCAATCATCTTCATCAGCCATTTGAAAAGCTCCTAATTTATAAGTTATATTTGTAATGTGATCCAATGTATGCCAGAAAAAAAAGTTAGTTGTAGCCTCAGGCAAAACACCTGCCCAACCATCTTTATATGGTGGCTTTTTCCTCCAGGGTGCTCTTGCACTTCCAAATTCATTATGCCACACCAAATCATTAAATTGGAAAGATGAAGGTGCATAGCTGTCTAAACCAACAACATGGAATTTCTGTGTATCATCACATACAAGACCATCCAGTTTTAGAGTATCATTTTCTAATAACCCAAGCATAAGCCAGTCACCTCCGCCACTGCCTATAATGTGAGAAAATTCATCATCAGTATCATCTACACAATGAGCTGGATCATAGATATCTCTCTTTTGAACAACTTTACACCCTGGAGTTCCACACAAGGTTCCATCTAAATCATTGTAAAAACCAGCCATTGTCCAGGGCCATGATACCTTGTTTGGGCTGTTTATAAAACTTAAACCTCTTGTTTGAGTTTCACCAGCAGCCCACTTAGGTTTGCATCTAGCACAAGTTGATAAAGCTGCACATTTTTCTCTGTCAAAGTTATAAAATTCAACATTTTCAACATCATTACCCCACCAACCACTCCACACTCCAGTGTGAGTACAGAATGCATCTCCATTTGGCCAATTTGCAGTAATTTCAGAATGGCCAATGACTACAGAATCTTTAAATGTAGGGGCACCATGCTCTTCTCCATTTTGTCTCTTAACACCAACAGGGTGTATGAGTTCAACACCACTCTTTTCATTATCCAGAAGTGTCATATTTTCAAATCTGATGGCTCCACTTTCTACTACTTCAACTCCAATTTCATTGTTCCAGGCAATGAAACTTCCAAAGGTAGCAGTAGTTTTTTCACCATTGCACCAACCATGTTCCAAATCTCCTGTTTGAGGTGTCCAGCCCTTTTCTGTAGCAGTAAATAGCCAAATTCCATACAATCCATTGCTATGAGCACTGTTATTTCTAAATTCTCCCATTGGTGCTTTAGCAGGACAGTAATCAGTTGTCCTAGATGGACCATCAGGATATTGTAGAATTCTGTACCAAAATCCAAAGTGGGTACTACCTGCCACAGCATTGTGTCTAATATAATTGTTACCATTCACAATCCAGAAGGATCCTGGCTGAATATCAGGATTCAGAAGGCTGTTGGATTGTCTTGTGTAAACTGCAAGATTATATTGAACTATATTATCAACTTCAACACCATCTTCAATAAAGAAGGATAGACCTTTGATATTGAAGGCAACATTGTGCTCTACAACTAAGTTACTGACAGCATGGATAGTGCAAGCTCGGTTGTAGCTACGATGAATAGCATTACCCCTGACATAATTACCAGTGACATTGCCATTAATATGGAAGTGAATTGGGTATCTACCAACTCTAAATGCCTGGCCAACTTCTGTAAATTCAGTATAGCTGATTCTTGCTGCAGCAAGATTTTGATCTATTTCTTTGGCATGAATTAAAATAATTCCACCAAATTCATCTGTACCTATTTCCTCACCAAATTTTCCATGGAAGCAAGATTGTGGAGCCTCTTCATTAGCAACAAAAGGTTTCTCACAGGCAGGAATTGTAGTTACAAATTGTTGATTGACAGCTCCATGAACCTTTAGATTTCTAGTCAACAAGCCAACTTCTCCTCTTGTTTCAATATAATGGGAACCAAAGGTTTGTGCAATAGACAAATGTTCAAATTTTAAAGGTTCTGTGAGAGTTATTACTGTTCCATCATCTGAAACTGAAGCAATTACCATCTTTTCACTCTCTCCCATAGAAGCTCTGCCACCAGTAGTAGCTACTACAATTTCACTTCCAGGTTTCCAGTTAACTCCATTCTCTAACACAATTTCAGTGGAATTGGCTAAGGCTGTCTGTGCTAATCTTGTCCATGTCATAGGAACAAACTCTCCATGCAAATCAAGTGTACCCTCTCTTACTCCAATTGTTTTACAACCATAGATAGGAAGTTCTGTGCATCTTACATTTCCATGCAATGTAATTTCAGCTTTATTCAGGTAAGGTTCATCTTCAGTGCCAATTTCAAGTGCACCATTTTTCAGAATCAAGATGAATTCTGATTGAAGGTTCAATCCATCAGCCTCTCTGTCAAATATAAGCTTACCACCATCAATTAGCAAAAATTTCAGAACAGGTGTTGATGTGTCCAGCAATATTGTTTGACCTTCAGTAATTACAATAAATTCACCTTCTTGTGGAGTTCCCAAGCCACCCCATGTCCAGATAGAGGACCATCTATCAATATAGTAGAAAGTAGTTTGATCTGGATTTGGATGAATTGCATAACCCTCAGATGGTATCTCAACAGTAACAAGTGCTTGAATAGCTCCAGCATGTGAATTGGTCAAACAAGTAATTTCAGTAGAATTTTCTGTAACTATATCACAAATACTTCCATCAATTGTAACCTTGTTGCCACTAGTTGCAAATCCTACACCAGTAATAGTTATAGAAGTTCCGCCTCCTGTACCACCTCGAACTGGAGATAATTGTGTTACTGAAGGGGTAATAGAAATATCATAGGTAAATGCATGTACAAGATCAACAACTGAACTTCCTTGTGATACAGCAATAGTACAAACCTTGGAGTTAGAGCTAGTATCAGCTTCAGCAGGTGTTCTACATTGAATTTCAGTGTTTGATATTGAATATATTAGACAAACATTATCACACACAGTAACTGTAGGTTCATCAACAGTATCAAAGCCAACTCCAGATAAAACTAAAAGAGTACCTCCACCAAAGCTACCACTTGAAGGTGTTGAAGTTGACAGGTTGAAATCAGATCCATATTCAATATCTTTGTTTGAAATTCCAAGAAAAGAGGATTTTACTTGAACAGCAAAGGTACCTCCAGGAATAGTAGGTAAAGTGCATGTTACCAAAGTTGATGTTGTTGAAATGGTTGTACATTCATATTTTCCTATGTTTACTAAGGTCACATTATCTAAATTAGTTCCATAAACAGATAGAGTAAAAGATCCACTTCCAGTAGTTGGACTTATAGATGTAATTATGGGAGTAGAGTCAAGAGAGTATTCATAAGTGGTTGTTGGGAATGCTACACCATTGCTGCTTATTGTGACAGTTTCATTTCCAACAGAATTAGCAGGTGTTACGCATTTTATGATATCAACACTTACTGATAATACTATGCATGAGCTTGATCCAATTGTTACAGTTGTATCATCAATAGATCCACTAAAACCATTTCCAGACAATATTATTTCTTGACCACCATAGATACTTCCAGCTGAAGGACTTATACTTGTAATTGAAGGTGAACTTGTAATTGTTGAATTTACACCATCTGCAAATCCTTTGCTTGAAATGTAAACAACGACATCATATTCTCCTGCTGCTGCTTTTGGAACAGTGAATGTAATTTCATTATCTGTAACACTTGTTACTACAGCTGCAATTAAACCATCATCAGCCATTTCAAGAAGTTGTTCCTCTGGTGATCTCTTTTGCCTTAGGAAGCTCTTAGATCTGTCAAGTGTCCTAGCAATATAGGTAGGATCTGACTCCATAATACTGTGATATAATTCTGGATCTAAATCATAAGGTTCAATTGATCTTTTTACAGTAGATGAATGTAAATGAGGGACTAGAGGATGATAGAGGTCCTCAAAGTCTAAATTAAATTCATGTGATTCAACATAGGGTAAATAATCAGTGCTTCTTTTTGATCTTGATGAACCAGCAGATAACCATGAAACACTATTTACCTTTGACTCTCTCTTCATTCTTTTCCAGAAATTGTGAACTGGTCTTGGAGCATCCCCGAATTCTGTGAGTTTCTTTTCCAATACCTCATCATGAAAAGATTCAATACTTCTCCTAACTCTGAACATTGATATTGCAACAGGTTTCAAGAACACATCAACAAGCGAAATATCAGATCCAAATCCAGATCCATTGATGGAAACAGCAATAGATCCTTCATAGGAAGCTGGGAATACAGCTGAGGAGGTTGGTGTTAAAGCTTCTTCAAATGTATAGTTCAAGAGTTCATCTGTATCTGGTTGAAGCATGTTTCCACTCAAATATATTTCAAGGGGTACTGTTTTATTAGGGGTAGCTTTAGAATCTCTATAATCAGGAACTTGGCAAGTAATTTGTGTGGATGTTGAACTTATAACTTTGCATCCTTTTGAATAAGGAGCTTCACCAAAGTTAACAGTTATGTATTCATCAGCAGGCTTCAAACCATGCCCATTTATTGTAAGTATAGTACCACCAGCCCATGATCCAGACATAGGAGAAACAGAAGATACTTTTGGATAAACATATAAGGAACCAGCTGTTTCTGAGACAAGTTGTTTTGAGGCCAAACCAGCATTGAAAATATTGAGTGACACTGGGAGCATAGCAAGGGATGTAATAGTATTAGTATCTAAACTGCATTCAATCTCTATTTCAGTACAGTTAGTAACAGTACAAGAAGAAAAATCTCCAATCATCACCTCATTTTGGCATACAGATGCACCAAATCCAGAACCTGATATCTTCAGTAGAGCATTTCCATAAGAAACAAAATCACCATAGGGACTATCAGTAATTCCACCTTCAATTGCTTCAATCTTAGTAATTTCAGCTGTAAGGCAATTAGCAAATGTATATTCAATTCTATTTGTTTCATTTGATGCTATGACACAAGTGGTTAAAACTCCAGTGCATGAGCTTAAAGGTGGTGATGAATCAACATTACTTAATACAGTAGCATCAATTCCATTGATAGTTGCTACAATATCAACTTTCTCATCTTCAGTTGGACTTGCAACAATAACCTTGCCTGGCATGAAAACCTGATCCCCTTCAATCACATCATCTGTATTATAGTGAAATGTTCCTTGAGTGGAAAAGGTGTGCTTCAAGAATCCCTTACTTGTCTTAGGGCCTGACTTAAAGCCTTTACCATCCCAAACATTGGTATAAGAATCTGCAACTGCATGAACACTAATTCCAGTTCCATCTTGACTAACTGGAAGATTCCATTGCCATTGCACCACATCTCCAGGCCTTATAGTCAAATCTTGTGGCTCCCACATGTAACCTGGTCCATACTTGAAATGTCTGCCAGAGTTCCATACTACATGTTTAGTAGGATTTTTGGTGACAATACATTCAACAGAAGTATCTGTACATGAAGAATCATCAACTGGTATACAAGTATGCTCTTTACCTACACTGAAAACAACTTCTGAACAATTTCCAAATCCTGAACCTTCTATAGTAATTTTGGTTCCTCCATTAAATGACCCAATTCTTGGAAATGCACCAGTAAGACTAAATGAAACTGCTATCCCTGAAACTGCAGAGTTATCAGCATATCCATTTTTCTGTGTCTCAACTGTAACCTTATGTGTTCCATGAGAAAGAGGTGGAAGAGCACATACTATTTCAGTGTCTGTCCATGATACAAGATTACATTCCTTTTCTTCAATTGTAACTTTTGTAGTTACTCCTTTGTAACCAAATGATGTTCCAGTTATAGTGATTTCTTGTCCGCCAGCTGGTCTTGCAGTATAGAGTGACAAGGATATAATAGTAGGTGTACTTGAGGAATCATAGAAAAAATTAATACCACTGCTGGATTTTCCATTTAGTGAAATCACAATGTCAGAAGTAGCCCTCTTTTTTCTCTTTGAGCCACCTTCTGGAGGTGTAATGCATGTAAATTCTGTGTAAGAGGTTGTTAATATCTTACATGCATTGCCTCCAATATCAACAGTTCCAGATTTCCAATCATCTAAAGTATTTGGGAATCCAGTTCCTGTGATGGTTATTTTAGTACCTCCACCAGTACTGCCAGAGGAAGGATCAACACTTACCAGAGTTAATTCTAGATTGTAAGTCAAAGTATTAGACGCTTTGCCCCTGGATTTAACATAAAAATTGACATCCAACTCTCCTGCAGGTCCATTTTCTAATATGCAGTCTACTGAAGATGAAGAAGCAGTAGAAACAACACACTTTCTACCACCAACTGTAATTTCATAATCATTAACTTCATCAGTGAAGCCTGTTCCAGTAATTGTAAGAATTATATTTCCATCAACAAGAGAATCTGTGACACTTGATAAAGTGGGAGTTAGTGAAGTGTCATATGTAAATTCACAGCCATTTTCATCACTGCAAGAACACAAGAATCCATTTACCCACACAGTAACTTGTGGATTAGCAGATGTAGCTGGTAATCTAAAGAAATCAGCTCCTACTTCAAGAATAGTCACCTTACCATCTTTATACTCTCTGAATCCTGTATCAATACTTTCACCATAAAACTCAATATTTGCAGTATCTACCTCCAATGGTGGTTGATCACCTCCAATATTTTCAAATTCATAGGAATAAACATTATCATAACATTCATCCCAATGATTATTGTATACCTCAACTCCAAAGAGACCAAATTCATTTTCAAGCAATTCTTGAAAGCTATTTCTGGAAATTGAAATTGGTATATTATTCACAGTCTTGCCTTCTCTAGAAAGACTAAATGTTCCAGTGAGTTTTGGAGATTCCTTTGAAATTCTCTCAACAATTACTTTACCAGCTCCTAGAATAAAGGTTGCATTATCACTTGTCATCAAAAATTCCATTTGCTCTTCAAAAGTTGCATTAGCAGACAGTTCTTCAATAATACCTCCTGCAATTCCTAGTAATCCAAAAGTTTCATTTGGTCCTTGGCAAGAATATGGATTAAAATCAATTTCTACAGTTCCATTGACCTCAGTAACAGTGATAGTTTCCATTCTAATGTTGCTGTTATGGTGGGCTGGTGCAGTTCTGACAATGTCCACAGCTTTTCTACCCAGGGAAACCTCATCCACATATCCAGTTTTTTTGTTATTAAATCTATCATAATTAAAACCAATTTCTCTTATTTTTAGTTTTCCAGGAATTGCTTGACCAGTTGCCCAAGTGGGACCATCAGTATAGAATTGTTCTTCAAGATCTACACATGTATAACCCCATTGGCTTCCATCATTTTTCAATTCAACTTTAATAGTTGCCCATGCATTAAACCATCTGTAATTCTTATTAGATTGAATTCTATATAAAACACGTATATCATCATAGAACTTAGTTCCTTTGTAAGCAAAGCAAAAGAATTTTCCATCACTAATGTCAATTGCATTTCTGTCATCAAACCAAAACACCCTCCATGGCATGTACCAAGAACTTTGACCACAAAAGGGCTCAGAGTCTTCTCCAAATCTTCTATAATCTGTTCCACCTTGACCAGGCATCTGCTTATCATCTTCTGCACCTTGATAAAGCTCAACTAAAGTTGTAGACCTCTCACATCTCCATTGAAACATTGTTTTCAGTGTTTCTGACCAGTCTGATGTATCATCAGAATAAACAGGTGTGAGAGAACCACCTCCATGGTGTGTGAATGTCAATTCAGCTCCAGATAGTCCCTCAATTGTAATTCTTTGTTTCTCAAGGTTACGCTTGTCTTTGATGTAAAAGTATTGAACTTCATTTTGTGCAAGTGCAACATCACTGTTGGTAAGATAGGTATTGTATTGTTCCATGGAAATTTGCAAGAAATTGGTATCATTTCCAGCCTCAGACTGTCTTTGGAGATGTAGTGCTTCAAAGTAGTATACCTCCCCTTTCTCAAGGTAAACTGGATCAGAAAATCCATTTGATGATGGTCTGTTCCTACTACATTTTCCAGTCTTATCAGCAATCTTGATTTTGTCAGCCAAGTCTGTATTATTAGATAAATAGAGCTCTGCATAGTCATTTGAGCAAATAGCAAAAGTAAATTTACCAGTGACAGGTGCCATGAACAGACCACTAAGTCTTCCAGTATAATCTGTATCTTCCTCAGCCTGCTGCTTGTTTATTAATCCACCATCAACAACCAACTCAGCTGATGAAGAACCAAGAGAGTTTATAGAACTGTCAAGATCTGTTTCATCAGCCAAGGAATACCACAACTCATACTTCAAACCTCTGGGACCAAGTGTAGCTGATCCAACTGTAGAATCATTAGGACTTTTGCAAACAATTTCATATGAATCAATGCTTACAACATCACAAGGTTCATTATTTATAAGAACTTTGGTGTTATCTTGAAAGCCATCAAAACCAGTACCTTTTATGTTGATGTATGTACCAACAGAGCCAGTAGATGGTGATACAGATGTTATATCAGGCAATACATGATAGAAGAATGCCTGTCCTTTGCTGTTGACAGAAAAAGCCTCTCTATTTATGATCGATTGTCCTCTTTCAGCTACAAGTAGAGTACCATTCAGTGGTCCAACAAATGTTCCAGAGGTCTTGCAAGTTACATTACCATAATCAGAAAAGGCTCCATTGCTCTTAACATCAAGGTGTGCCCCATATGGTGTTCCAAGCTCATCCATAAAGTCACAGTTGTTGGTTCCAAAAAATAGGTTCTGAAGAGTCTTGGTATCTATGTCATCAAAGTTGTCTAAATCTTGGGCTCCAGGTCCAATATTTTTAGTAAATATTTTTCCCTTTACAGTGACTAGATCTCCAACTCTGCCATATCTGTGATCAATGCTGTCAAGAATTGGAGTCAGATGTGATGCAAACTGCACCATATGGTTATGGGCATTTTCAACCTCCTTCCCATTGACTGTTATCTTCAAATTGTACCTAGAATTATACAAAATTAGCTTTGACAAGGATGATTATGTGCAAAAGTAGCAAAGTTTTTTGAACAGATTAGCTTTACATAAATTAGAAAGGAGAATATCAAAAGAGTAAGAATGAGAGAAAGCCAGTTATAGAGAACAATGAAGACATATCAAGGAGAGCTATATCAAAAGCCAACTATCAACAAATTAGGATTGCTTTTGACAACCTTTTGAGGCCACCAATATTTCTTTCTTAGTAGTAATTGGACTAAGATATCAATTATCAAGTAATAAATTACTTTGAGATTTATTGAGCAACATTTATTTATAGTATTCTTGGTTAGAATAGCAGCCAAAATAAAATTTCTGAAGTAGGCAAAAATAACGAAAAAAATATTCAAGAAAAATTGCCACAATAAAACAATCTTGTTCATTTGTGAAAGACAGGCATGATAACTAATAAAGGGACTTCACAACAATATAAGAATTATAAACCTAAATTTAAACCATCTATAATAATAATTACAGTTGATATGTAAATAATCCATAGTAGTAAGATTAGGAAAAATTGCTGGGTGATAGGTTTGTCAAACACTTGAGAGAAAAAAACAGAATATTTAGATGTATTCTACCCAAACCTCCCCCCCCCCTTTCCCCATAAAAATGGAATAGAGCTGTCAAGAATTACAACATCAATAAGTAGAAAATCATTGAATGAACAAATGGACAAAGTGAGTTATAGAGCAGATCTTCAGTTATCATAACAAAGAAAAAAAAGAGAGATAACATGCAAAAACCCAAAGAAAGTCATAAAACATTTATTTAATAAAGTCTATGTGTTTTGGAGTGTGGCCACCAGATAGACGGACAAAGTAATGTATGGAGTAGAAGTAGAAGAGAGTAAAAATTTTTAGGAATTTCTGCTGTCTATCTTCCAAAGCAGCCAAGAAAATCACATTTTCCCCTTAGCATTACAGACTGCCTAACGGACAGAAAGTGAATCATAGAGTAGCTTTGATAGCAAACATTAAAAACTCACCAGTCACTACCCATCTGGCTTTGCCTAGCAGGTACACTGCAGACAAGCTTGGTTGTAGAGGCAGCTTGCGGATTTTGAAGCAACCAATTTTTTTCAACAGGGTGGGTACACACCAAGGTCTCGTAATCATTGTGCAGCCAAATCTTGTTACCTAAAAAGCATTAGAAATCAGGAATAAGGTATAGCCAATAAAATCTAAGATAATATTTGGGGGGCAGATAAAAAGGTCATTTTTACAGTAGGTGGATAAAGTCTTTAAAGTGACGTCATATAAATGAGGGATTATCCATCTCTTTGTCAAGGATTTTCTTTCCCACATCTCCTCTTTTCTCCCTAATTTTATGACATCACGTGACTGATTTTTGAGTGACTTTCTCCCTCTACCTAAATGAATAAAAACTTTAGTTTTTGCAGCTACAACATTTTAAATTTGTTAATACTTTCATTTGCATTAGTACAATATAACAATCTGGTTGTGTTTTTATTCCACATAAGGGTACAAGGATGACAACATCTTTAAAAGCGAATCTCTAAGATCAGAAGGAATTATAATTTAAGCGCACAATAACTATTACAAAGTGTATTAAGCCCATTAATTATTAAGCAGCATACTAATCTTTAAATCAAAATAAAATTGTACATAATGTTACAAAGAAGGTGTATCAACTTTTTTTTTATAGCTAGCCGGTTCTTTTAGTAAGTAGTAGATGTAAAATTTTTCATAGAATTCAGATATGCAATCGGTTTTTTTGTAGACCTCTTATTTTTTAAGTAATTTAAGTT
>LS055208.1:0-19178 GCA_900241095.1 Acartia tonsa
GGTGGCGGCAGCCAACAACAGCAGCAGCAGTCAGCCGCTGGCACACCAGCTCCCACACAACAAGTAACCCAAGGCACTAATTCACAGGTAAAAAATGCTTCTCATTAAAGCAAAATTGAAAAAAAAACCTACTGTTTCTAAGATTGAATAAATCATTTTTAAAGAGGTAAACAATGACTTTTTTTAATCGTACAACATTATGAAATAATTCTACGTCAGAGAACTGAACCATAATTTTTTTTTATACGCTTCGTCTATTTTTTCTGGTTCCTATGATCGTAACTAAAATAGTTATAAACCATCTCTGTACCATAAGGTGCTTCACTGCAAAGGAGAACCATGTTGGTCCAACAGATTTTAGGATCCTGTTACTTTAATATATGGTTATATATATTTTTTTGTTTGGTTAATAAATCAAAAGTCCCATGACCACGAATATCGAAATTAAAATTGTATTTATCTAGGTTGGTGTGGAGGGTGGTGCGAAGCCCCCCGACCCCGCAATTCCCCATGATCAGTTGAAACAGATGCTGCTTAACCAGCTAGAATATTATTTTTCCAGGTAAAACATTTTTTTCCTTACCCTAGGTTTTATGAAATACATTCCCTTATTTGTTGGTTATAAAATTGTTATGACTTATTCTTCTTTTCTTTACTAAATCTTGATTGATTGGTTCAAAGTAGCAGTGACTAGTAGCATAATAATTTTGAATGAACATCAATTATTCTCCAATGTCTTATCCCTTAAGATCCCTGAGTATCGTATGAAAAAACTTTAAAATATATGTTATAATTAAGAAGTTATGAAATTCAGACATAAGTCTTGCTGTATGAAAAAGAACTTGTCGTTGATATACAAATATAATTCATTTATTTTAAAAGCTTTTCCGTGTTTTGGGAAATTGATTTTATTTTTATCTGATAGATAATCAATTAGGGTGAATTAACAGCTTTTTCTTTTGCAATAAAGAAGTGTATTTTTTTTCCTTTTTATTAAATTGAGGAAACACCTGTCGTTATTTACGTTCATGTAGAACTTAGATCGCCCAAACAATTGTACAGTACAATGGACCATAAATTGATATACATCCTCAATGACAATTAACAAAATCCCCCCCCCCCTTCCTAAATTTAAAATTTTTGGTTGAGAATTTTGAGACCAACAAATTAAGATTCATTAAAAGTACACAAAGTTTTGGGCCAACGAATGGGAAAACTTGGTAATAAAACTTTAAGTACTGATGTGCAATGTCCCCTCCCGACCTGCTTAGTTTTCTAAACCTTTTTTACAGTCAATATGATTTAGTACTTTTTTGTACTCTGTGACTAAAAATCCTTTTTGACTTCGTCACTCATTAAAAAAATCTTTGTTTATATTTTGACAAGGAGAAATTTTATTCATATCTAGCGCAGTAACTTTTTATCTAAAACATCATGATCAAATGTTGGTTCTAATAAGTTATTTTTAGTTAAATATTTATTATATTTAAAAAAGATATAAAAATATTAACTTTTACAATATTTGTAGTTTTCAAATAATCACATATTCAATAAGAATCTAAAAAGCTGTCAGTTGAAGACGGACGGACAGTACTTAAGTGTGCATATGATATCATATATAGCTGCGCTACTTTAGACATACTCTAATGCAAGATTGCACTTTTGTGGATATTTGTGTAAAGATAACCTTTGTTCAGCATTATTCATTTGATTTTGGAACAGGTTTTTTTTGCCAGTGACACCCTCTCCTCCCCCTAAGTAGTAAAAACTAGTGACTTCGCACAACATATCCTTGTTTTGGTGTCTAAATAAATTGGGAATTTTTTGTCAAAGTTGTCGAGCCGTTTGCGAGATAGTTCTGGCTATACTACATAAATTCGTGAAACTTATGCCTAGCCTAAATCCCATCCACCCCTTTTACGCTCCTACTGGATGAACGAACTGACCAATTAATGATGTACATGTAAGTTAGCAACCATTCTTTATATACAAATAATGAAGAAAGGGTTAATTGAAGTTCCTCTTGCGATTATAGGATTCTTGCTTTATTTATGATGACATAGTTTTATTAAAATGTATAATGTATGTATATGTATATACTATATATACATTAATTTAATCATTTATTTTATTTACATTATTTAGCGATATATGGATACTTAAATGAATTTAAATTTTTTAAAAAGATTTTGTCTTATAAATCACAATCCGTTTAACTGATTTGAATTTTGTTTTAAAAGAAGATTTACAAAACTCGCGGGTTGGTTTTAGGCTCTTTTATTTCCAACTTTAAAGTCTTGGGATATTTTTAGAACAGCTGTTTATTGTTATTGTGTTGTTTAATATTCTATGCTGCGCTTTTTATGAACATAAAATGTCCTTTTTGCTATTTATATAATATATTTTTCTAAAGCCCTTTATTTGTTTAATAATTGCTATTTTTACAACTAATATTGAAAATTGTGACGTCAGAAGATTTTTATTTTTGCGGATTTTTCCAATTGTTGTTGCGGAAATAACGGGGTGGGCTTATTATACACATTATTATATAAAAGAAATAGGAGTTTTGTCTATCTGTCTTTTGTGTCTTGTCTGTCTGTAGCGAAGGATCTTTCTAAGCGCTAAAATGATACGGCTCTTCTTCTAATTAATGCTGTACTTCAGACATTTATTAAGCTGTAACTTTTGTAATACTCTAAAAGTACTAAAAAAGCAAATATTTGACTCTTATATTTCACGATTGTTTTCAGGAAGGCCAAAAAACCATAGCAGTAGGGTTAACCTAAATTATCTAAACATTTTCCATAACCAGCAACCATATTCTTATTCTTTAAGTTTTGTACCATTACAGGCAACCAACCATTTCTTATAAAATAATGTACAAGTTCTTAGTAGACTTTGTTTATGATTCTTGTCTGTTAATTCTAGTGATTATTTTTCTGTACTATGGTCACTTCATTTCTAGTTCTGTCACATGCCTGGCATTGCAGCAGTAGACAATCTAATGTATTTTTTTTGTTTCAGAGAGAACCTGGACCGTGATAAATACTTGAAGACCCAGATGGATGGTGAACACTATGTACCCATCTCAACCATAGCAGGATTCAATCAGATTAAGAAACTCACAAGTGATATTAATCTCGTAACGCAAGTTCTAAGAGGTAAGTTTATATGGAACTGGTACCCAAAGTTTTATAAACTTGTTCTCTTATTTCTTGGTTTCAAAACTCTGGTCATTTTAAAAAATGGTTGGTTAAGCAGCGCCTAAACTTATAAAACAAAAATTGTAATTTACAGAAGGGTTTATTTTGTTTGTCATCATTGAGGGTGAACCGTTAGCTGGTAAATATTGGGGATGAAAGGTTGTAGGTTACTTTAACTTAGTGTCCTCTACCTTCTTGAATGATATGACATGTTATAAATCTTTGTACTTTCTGACAACAACAAGTGTTACCTAATATTTAACAGACAATTTGATTTTTATTAGATTAAGGCTAAGTTTTAATGGAAAATCCACTCAATAATACTTACCTAGTCTATTTGTCTATCGGTTGTTAACTTAAACTTTAGTTATTATATTATTTCTGACTAAGCGTAGCCTTTGTTTTAACAACTAAGTTTGGAAAGATTAATGGCATAGAAGTAACCCTTCTTCTTTATTAAAAGTACATTGCATTCTGACCCTTAGTTCTTTTAATTTAATTCATAAATAAACATATGTTAAATTAACAACCCTTACATAATTAAAATTGAATTAAGTTTTAGAATGTTAGTAAGAAAAAATTTCTGTACAAGTGGCTTTGTAACTAGCATATAGAAGATCTGTATTTTGAAGGAAAGGGGGAATAAAAAAATTGAATAAATCATTCTAAGACCATAATCGATTGATGAAAAAGCCAGAAACCACGCCGTAAACTGTGGGAAACTTCCCTAAATATGTAAAATTCTTTTATCAATTCAATGGTTAATAAGATGTTAATTGATATACAAAAAATATGATTTAAATTTTTTTTTCATTCTACGGAACTTTCATACTAATTTACATTTGTTACCTAGAATCTCCGAACGTGCAAGTTGACGCGGAGGGGAAGAAGGTTCGTCCCGCGCACACCCGTTGCTCCACAGTCATACTCAGGGAGATACCCAGCGATACTCAACTACAAGAAATTAAGGTAATTATTGCCGTAACTAACTTTGTCCGTTTGCCTGTCCAGGGTATGAGTATTCAAAAAGAATGTAATTAGATAAGCATATACGATATTATTCTGAATTTATAAAGTCCTACTTACTATTTGTTCCTTCCTTAGCCTTGAAAGGTTCCATATGTAATAAATAACAGCCTTAAACCGTCAAAAGACACACCCATATCTTACCCTAAGAGAACAAATAAACAATAAAATATGCATTAAACAAAAAAAAGTTTCTTACTTTTGATATCATAAACCAATATAGAAAAATATTAAATATTATATTTATCTTATTATTTAGGATTTGCTGTCGAACCCGAAATGTCCTAAATTTTTCTCCATCGACATGACGATGAACTTGTGTTACGTGTTCTTCGACAACGACGAGGATGCAATCAAGGCTCTCACCTTCCTCAGGGAGGATGTCAAGACATTCAGGTAGGACACCTGACATTACTTGGTCAACTCAATGCTCATTACACAAGTCCCCAAAGTTTTAAAATAACGGTTTCTTATTTGTTGGCTTATAAACTTAGGGGACTGTTATTGATCTTTGATAGCTTGGTTCAATAAGTTCACTAACTGAAATCTACAGAAGGGATAATATTGTGTATCGTCACTGAAGATGTACATCAATTTATCAGCCATTGTCTTGTCCCTTATATTTTATACATTTGGTTAATTTAAGTAGAATACCTGCCATTTATGAGCTAATTAGTAAAGCACAGCTGATTTTCATGTTAAACTTTTAAGGGGTACCCCAATCTTGGCAAGAATAAAGCACAAGCCCACCAACAGAATCACAAACTTTGTGGCCAGCAAGACCACGCCAAATGCCGCTGCCGCCGGAACCGCCGCCGTCAACAATCCGCCGCCCACTGCTGGTGGTCCGCCGCAGGCAGCTGTCGCCACAACTGTATACCGTCCACCACCGCCGCAGACGGCTGGAATGCCGCCGGTTGCGGGAACTGCCACCCCGGCAACCAACCAACCACCTCCGCCGTCGGCGGGACAAGCTGTTCAGATTCCATATCCGGTTCAGGCGCCTTCGCCAGCTCAAGTTATCCAGGTAATCTAATTTGATACACATTTGGACATGCTTAGGGAGGGAAATTGCATTGGATTGTAAATTGTAACCTTTTACTATGATCCTACTTAGGTTCTTAGGAGTACACAAACAATAAACACGGATCCCAAAAGTTTTATTCATGTTGACTTATACACAATATTGTATTAAGTTCTGAAAACTAACTTATTTTCTATATCTAAAGTGACAGTTTTTTATCTAGGTATGCCATTTTATTTTTAACTTTCTAATGATCTCTATCTCTTATAGCAGCCTGTAGTAGTGACAGGAAGTTCTGTGGGTGCAAGTATGGTGTTTACAACTGTTACACCCAGTTCTACATCAACACCCACACCTGCGGCTGCTCTGCCTCAAGGAAGTCAGGTAAAATAGCTATCCGTTAAATGTCAGATACACACCCTAAATGTGGAAAAAATTTGCTTTAAAAACCTTGGTTAGATACCTAAATGATCATTAGAATAAGTATAAAAAGATCAAGTAGTCTATATAAGTTTTTTTCATAAAATTAGTTTAAAAGGTTTTTCTTAATGTGCTACCTAAATATTTCATGCTAGATACTATTTTTGTTATTGATAGAAGGATAGGTCAATGAAATACAGATTTATCTTTCCCCACGCCAAAATCGTAAATATCTTTCTGCCTTTTAGATATGATTTTAATTTCCTAGAGAATTAGAAAAGTTTAGATATTTATTTTGGTTTCGTTTCCAAAGGGTTAGAATTCAACTTATTCTGTTTGTTTCAGACTTCAACTGGTAATTACATCCCTAACACCGCCTACATCATCCTGCAGACCCCCACCTCTGGTGGACCCGGCCACCATAGCCACATCCAGCCATACTTCCACGCCCAGCCCACGCCAAACAGCGGCCTGTTGCAGCCCGCTTGGGCGGCAGCCGCTGCCGCGGCCCAACATAATCCAGCACAGTTCAACTACTGGGATCCAACTGCTGCCGGCTTTTTCACGCCAGCGGCTGCAGCTGCCGCCGCAGGCATGGCCCAGACTGGCGGCCATAATGGCGGATTCAAACCTCAGTCTTCCAACCATCGCGGCCATTATAATAAGAATAGGCGAGGTGGGGGCCGAGGAGGAAATAACAACCGCGGTGATGATATGCGGTCTTCCCACCATCACAGCCAACACCAGCAGCATAATAATCATTACGGCGGTGGCGGCGTGGCTAATAGCTACATGAATACCATAACAAGCGGCGGTGCTCAACATAATCATTCCTACGGCGGCGGTAATCAACATATGCAACAACAACAATCACAACAACAACCCTACTCTGCCACAGCAACACATCAGAATCACATCCAACAGCCGCAAGCTCAGCAGCAACAACAGCAGAACCAGCACAGCAACAGTGGTGTTGTGTCGGTTAACAGTTTCCAGTCGCGCGGCGGCAATAGCGGGACCCAGCACAACAACACACGGAACAACAACCACAATCAGCCGGGCAACAACTGGGAGACTGGGAGCCAACAATCCAACTCGAGCGGGGCCGGGGGAAAGAAATACAGCAGTGGGTCGATAACCAACACCACCAGTAGCTCTAACCCAAGTGGGGGGATGGATAGCACCACGGCGCCTCCAAGCAGTAATAATTCGGCGGGCCACAGTCAGATGAGCGGCGGTAGTAGCGGCAATAACCATCTGCCGGCCAGAAATAATGCACCGCTGTCGCACCAGAACAGTGTTGGCAGCAGCGGCGGAGCCGCCTCTCACCAACATCATTATGGAGCCCCAGTGGTGTCGGGTTCGAATGCTGGCAATAATTCGTCCGCTAGCGGTGGCGGTGGAAATTCTAGCTATCAACAACACAATCATCAACAAGGTAATTCAACTTGGTTATATTTTATTAGTCAAAAATAATTTGTGCATTTTGTTCTTACAATGTTTTTTATCTAAAATAGGCAACCTTCTAAAGGTTCTTTTATTAAAGGTTATAATGTAAGAATTATCTGTAGCTTTTTTATTGGTTTTTATATACATAAATCTTAAGGTGATCTAGGAGAAATATCGATATTATTAAAGGTAGCCGAATGAAGCATTTTAAATTTTGAAATAAAATATTTAATACCTAACGCATATTAATAAAGAAACTGAATTTTATTATTTTCTATTTTGTAGTTATGCGAGGAAACAAGGACAACTCTGACCAAAGCAGCGTGTCCAACCACCAGCAGCAACAACACCACCAACAAGGCCATGTACCACACTATTCATACAATCCTAGCGGTCACCACAACCAGTATAACAACTCCCGCATGTCCTCAGCGGACAAGGAAAATCCGCGGTCCACTCGTGGTGGTGGTGGTGGACGTGGCGGTAGCCGCGGTGGTATGCGCGGCAGTGGTCCGCGCGGCGGCCCAGGCGGTCCCCAGGATGATTATGGTGCTATGCAGACAAACCCAAGCAATTCTGGACCGGCTTCCGGTACCGGTAATCGCGGAACTGGTCTGTTAGGCGGTCCTCCCACTCATTATCACCGCGGCCATCAGTCGGGCTACAGCAGCGGTGGAGGGCAGCGCGGTGCTGGCGGTGGCCACAGCGGCGGCGAACGCGGACATCATAATCATAATCACAGCGGCCAAGAGAATATTGGAGGCCACCAGGCAGGCTCAAACCGTGGCGGAACTGCAACTAATGCGGCCGCCACAACCACCGAAGTGAAACAGCCGCCGCCAGAGTTTAACATGAAAACCAACGATTTCCCCGCCTTGCCCGGTGTCAGCCCACCCGCTGTTGGCGGCGTGCCAAGCGTCGGTAAACATAAAACTGCCGCTGCGCTGACCGCTGAGCAGGAAGAGCAGCGGGCCGCCTTCCTTGAGGTGGTTAAGGGCACGGGAAAGATAAAGTTGGATTCCGAATCCGGTGATAATCCTGCTGGGGATGTGGATCAACATACACCAGCTGCTGAAGATTCTTCTAGTCATTCTGAGGCAAATAATCACAGGTAACGTGTGGACAAGTTTTTTTTTGGAGTTTTTCGTCATAAACCACGTCATACCACAGCTTTATTATAGTACCAACTCTTGTTCGGTCCATGGTGGGATAAAAGGTCTTTTGGGTTAGATAAGCTTAGATGGTTGTTTGCCTTACCTTTACCTATGCATTTGTATTACGGACAGATTTAGTAAAAGATAGACTAAATGATGGATTAAAATACTGCTTAGTAGATGGATAAAATAAAAGATTGATTAACCAATTCAATAGAATACTATAAATAGAAAAATAGGTATGTTTACAGATGGTGAAGGACAATTATACCTGTTTACTAATAGATTTTATTACAGAATAAGACATTATTATACATTAATTTCAACTTATGTTTTTTTTAAAGAAAATATATTATTTAGATCAAGTGAAAGCAAAGTTACGGAAGTAGTACCCGCCCCCTCTAACGCCTCGGGGGACGAGCACAAGCAGCGCGGAGAGGAGTCTGTCCCCCACGGGCTGCCCAACGGTGATGTCAAGAGCTTGGGGGGCAAGCAAGCCCCTCCCGTAGTGTCGATTAATAGCTCTGTGGACAGGGAGGGTGCCACCTCCCCTAGGGGACAAGTAAGTGAACTTAACTCCTTAAGAATCTCTTTAAAAAAACTATAAAGTAAACTGATTTAAAAATAGACTATATCAAAGCGTAATTGGTTGAATTATAGATAAAGTTTCACTCTCCTAAATTTAACACACTTGGGCATATTCCTATATACATATATTTTCGATATCATAATTCATAACATTTATACTCATAAATTTTCCTCCTTTTACTTCATGCTAAAATATGCGAAATAATTTTAGATACACAGAAATAAGAATTTTTGATTAGTTTTCTTGTAAATATTTTATATTCGAAATGTTCAACTAATATATAGATAAATAGTAATCAGGGAAGAAGGGGATATTAAGCTGTTTATTACACTAGTCCCCAAACTCTTGTTTCTTTATTCGTTTACTTAACAACCTTAGGGGGCCTTAAATTGAATTCTGATTGGTTCAGTGTCCAAACGTATCAACCACACTATTTCTAATCTACAGAAGGTTTAATTTTGTGTGTGATCATGAGGGATGTGCATTAATTTATCGAACATTGTCTTATCCCTTTAGATCCTTGGTAAGCAATATAATTTTCTCCAGATGAGATTTCCCTGTCTGAGTTAATACATATTCTAGCCTATTCATTTCAATTACTGCATTCCTAAATATGCAGGGATATAGGGATACATCAATGGTAGATAAATAGAGATTTCCCTTTACGCGAATGTGTCTCTGGTTGTTTGTAAATAGAAAGAGTTTATATATTATTTTTTACGTCATTGACCTTTCCCTCCCTGGTTATTATGTCTCTATATATGTATTTTCAGTGTACAGAATATTAGACAAAATATTTGTTTTTGCCAGTCAAACTCTCCCTCTCCGCCCCCCCCCCCCCCGGTTTTAAATATTAAAAAAAAAAATTTTTTGGGGTGGGGTTAAAAATAAAAAAAATAAATTGTTTTATTTGCATTTGTTGTTTGATTTAATTATTATATAAATTTTTATTTGTTTTTATTTCTCGGCGGGGGGGGGGGGGTGAGAAATGGTACAACATGTAAATATGTAATTGTACCCATTTCTAAATATATATCTTTCTGTATGTTTCTCAATGTAGTGTACAAAATAATGTTATTAAAAAGATTTAACGGACTGACCATAAACCTTACTGCAATATTATCAACAAAAAAGGAAAAGTTTTGAAACAAATTAACTTTTTCGGTTGTCCTTTCCCCCAAAATACTTGTATTAATATAGAGAGTACTTTCCTTTAAGTCTCCATGCTGTTGTACTATCACTTCCACATATATTCGCATCCTTTGATAAAAGCAGCAGTATGATCTTCTGCCTATGTGTAGCTTAAGAAATCAAATCCCCTAACAAAGGGAAAATTGTTAAAGTTTTAAAAATCTACAATAAAAAGTGGAGGGTCGGTTTTATTATCCCCCTTCGCCACTCTCTTTTAAATTCTTGGGGCGTAGTTGCTATTAGCAAGTAAAGTACGTGTTTATTTTAAGTGTAGAGTAAAGCTACTGGAAATGTGTTTTTTGCGATGTATTTAGCGCTTCTAAAAATGTGATACATTTGACGGTATTGATTGGACACCCTCCATGCGTTTAGATATAAGGCAATGACCCTACTAGCACTTAATTAACAATGACACTAGCGTCCATTAATAGCGCATCAATAACAACCCAATATTCCTGCAATTATAATTTAAATTTAAAATTGCATATTGTTAAAATTCATAACCTCTGTACCTTAGGAAAAACCGTTATATTTGTTAGAACATGTTTAAAAAAAAATATTTGAAACATTTTTCACGTGTATTTTAAGTATATGTATATAGGAACAAGTTTTTTTAAATAGCCGAATTTATAAATTTGGAGTTATGAAAAAGTTAATCATAAGGCTATGGTAGTCAGCTAATTTTAATTTGTCATTTAAGATACAGCCAAGAACGTCGATTTCAATTTTAGATCATATGTAATGGAAAATATGCTGTTTAATCTTATAGTTTGTGTATGTGTTAATGAGTGTGTTTGACATTTCTTTAGATGCATATACTACATGAATGGTATTCAAGTCATTATATTTTAAAAAAATCAGGGAGGGGAGAGGATATTGGACTGTAAATTACATTGGTACCCAAAGTTTTATGAACACATTATCTTATTCGCTGGATCCTAAACTTTGGGTACTCATATTTAAATTTTAATGGTTGGTTTCAAACTTAGTTACCATTAACTTTAATCTACAGAATCTTTGAGAATATATATTGATTAATCGTCCATATTCTTATCCATTAAAATCCCTGAAAAAACTATATATTAGAAAATAATATTTATATTATTACAATTGATTATTTTTTTTTAGGAAAAGTTGTCTTATGCTCAGATGATAAAGAGACAAGAACTGGAATCGGAAAAAGGTAGGCTTGCATTATGTTTTTGTTGTTAACTTATCACATATTTTAATTAGCTATAGTAATACGGATCATGTATATGTTATACTAGCTTCTACGCCCACCATAGAGGCCTCTAGGGGGAACCTAAATTTTTTTAAATAGAAAAAAAATGCATAGTATTTTATTATTTTTTCATTTAAGCTATTTTAGTCTTTGTGTTTAATTTGGTTTCAAAATCTTAATGATATTTATTTATTATTATTTATCTTTTTAGCAAAAGCCGAAGAAGGCAAGAAATCCGGCGGTGACGATTCAAAAGACGGCAACTCAAGCACCGCCGCCAATCCCGCCGACGCCAAACAGTCCACTGTCGGCGACAAGAGTAGCTCATCCCTAGATGCAAAACGCGATGCTCATCACTCAGATTCAAACGTTACCTCGCCGTCAGCGGCATCCGGCGGCGACTCATCCCGCTATAATAGCGGTGACGGCGGCAAGTATGACGGCGGTTACAATAAATATGATAAACCGCGCATGTCAAGCGGCGGACAGGGTGGTAAAATGATGAACTCCACTGGTGGCAAAGACAGCGGAAACAACAGATCAGGCGGCAATAGACAAGACGGCGGTGGACGCAATAACAGGCCGCCAAATGGTGGTCCCCGCGGCGGTGGCGGCGGAAAGGTGGAGCGAACGGATAGTTCGTCGACCGCCAAGTCGCCGGCCATAGGGTCCAGCGGTGGAAACAAGTGACCTAGGTTTTATTCTTACCATCACCAACCAAATAATTATTATCAATAGTGATCACAAAACAATTTTATATATTTACAATTTGATATTGACAAACAAGAAAAAAAATAACCGCGGCATGCACAGTTTTCTATGCGCGTGTCATGCTCAAGATAATAAACTTTAGTCTAGTGAAAACTTGGGCAGCAGCCGCGCGGTAAAGCTCACAAATACAGCTTGGAATAGCGCTGCCATTTTACTGGCAGCGGAAAAAAATTGTGCGAAAAAATGCTGCGACTGTCAATATAAAAAAGAACTAGCCTTAAAAAGCTGCGAAGCTTATTGTTAAAGTTTATACATTATATATGCAAGGAAAACAACTAAGTTATTTACGATGGATCCTATACGAGATATGAGACAATAGTATTTTATTTCTATATAAGGTTTCAAAAGTGAAAAATCCTCTAAAATAAAAACAAAAATCTTCCAAAATTTGTTAGGAACAATAATGAAAATATGCTTTTAATGAAGAAAAAACAAAAATCTAAAAAACAAGAACAAAATGTTTTGAACAAAGCGGAGCGCAATCCTACAACAACTAACTCATACTCACGGATGCATCGTGTTCAGGTGAGGAATAATTTGTAAAGCGACAGTATGTCTGTGTGTTATTGTTACGAAAGAATCAAGCTATGAAGTCTATTTTTTCTATGACAACATTCTGTCATAAATGATTCTTTCGCTACAAGTGTACCTACCTAATATTTTTACCAATGTCATAGAAAAATGTTTTTGTATGGGTTTAACATTATTTAAATAAGATCTCAATAACAGCATTTGTCAAAAATGAAACTACATGGAAGATACGTAGATATTAGGATAGGGGAAAATATTGTCAATTTAGGTTGCTAACATGGACATCGCTTATTGTTCAGTTGGTTCATTCAGTACAAGGGAGGTAATTGGGTTGATCCTTATTTTAGCCAGTTAGAAGTTTCAATTTATTAGAGTACATGAAAATCTGGTGTAAGATCCAAGTAATAGGTAATAAATCCATTCCAAAACAGGGGTGTATATTTTGCACATGATTTATTTTTTTCCCTGGCTACAAAATTTTTAAGACCCCACCCCCCTAGTTTTTTCTCACCAAGTAGGGGGGAAATGGAAAATATTAAAGAACTCCATATTTTATTATTTTATCCCTCCTACCACACATTTTTTTTAGTTTTTTTCACCAAGGAGGGGGGGAAATGGCAAAAATGTTTTCAGTTTTCTTAATTTTTACATTTTTTCCCCTCCAACCACTTATTTTTTATTTCCCCCCCTCCCCGGAGCCGGGGATCCCATGTAGAATATACACCCCTGTTCCAAAATGTAACTTTATTTATTTTTCAGATGGTGCTCTTCGTTATTCATATCCAATGTAGAAACAATTTTTAAATTTAGCTGTAAAAACCTCTAGGTATGTATTTTTATATAATATTATATAAGCGCACCAACTTTGTAATTGTATTTGTTAGAATTAGGGTTGGGCCGGTTATCTGGCCGGATACCGGATATTAAAACTATCCGGTTATCCGGTAATTTGACGAATATCGAACGTTGGCCAGATATCCGGCCCAATCCTAGTTAGAATGTCTATTTCACATCCAATACGGTCTGTTATCTGTTGGCTTTGAGAATTTATTTATCAAAGTTTGATTTGGTTGAACATTCTAGCAGTATCAAACCATAACTCCTTTGATCTGCAGAAAGATTAATTTTGTTTATCATAATTGGGTGTGGGTGTACATCAATATATCGTCTATTGTCTTATCCCTTAAGATCCCACTGGACATAAGTGTCTTTGATTGAATAAGATTTAGCATCTTGATGTAGTTAAAATAATTCATATATACATTAAAGAAACCTTCTAATTTCATAAGGTTTTATATCAAGGATATTTTATTCTTGCAAATATTATAAATCAAAGGGTTATTGAACTGTCAAGAAAGAGAAAGGAATACTTATTGTTTTTAATTTGAGTAAAATAATTTATAATTTCTGCCCTCTCTGTAAAAGCTTTGACGTCCTTGCATTAAATCTTAATGTTTTAAAGAAAAACTAATTCTTTTATTATTTTCAGTTAGGATTCAGAGCTGTGAATATTTTGTATTGAAAAAATAAATATGGACTATAATTATAATTATCAAATATACACAAGATGAATATATCTTCAGTATATATATCTCTCCAATTTTGACAGGAAAATTCACAAGAAAATTAGAAAAAAATACACAAAATGTACCAAAAAACAAGAAAAAAAGTAATAGAACTCGAAAATTAGGTGATATTTCAGTGAAAAAAAGAAAAGAAATGAAAAACCAAGCAGCCTCCAATTAAAGTACACCCAGCTATTTTTTTCATGGGTCAACTTTAAAGTCCCGGTTTTGTTTACAGAACTCTGAAACAGATTCCTAACTATCTGCAGCAAGAATTAAACTCCAGCAAAGTTGGTGGATTATCTGTACAAGATTGAAGAGATGTATATACAATGTTTTTGTACTCACTCGCCACGCCACAGTTTCCTGTCAAACAGGTAGGACAGCATGGGCAATTGTAGAGGAGCTTATCTTCCTTGCAAGTTGTATCCGTTGGGCTGCAGGGAGGGAGGGGACATTGGGCTTCTTATTTTACTTGGCCCTAAATTTTAATAATAACTTTTTTTAATTTGTTGGATAAAGGGAGGGAGGGGACAAAGGGCTCTTAATTTTACTTGTCCCTAAAGTTTTTATAATAACCTTTTTTAATTCGTTGGCCTTTCAACTTTAGGGACTTTGAATTTGATTGGTTAGTTCATAAGTTGAGTGTCTAAACGTTTAAACCACTATTGTAATCTACTGAAGGGGTAATTTTGTGCATCTACAGTAGTGAGGTTGTACATCATTTTGTTAGCCATTGTCCTTGAAGATTTGTTCAAATCCATCGTCAACTGTCTTGATCCTTTATATCACTGCATATTAGAAAAATTAAAAGACAAACACCAGGTTTAAGTAATTTAAGTAACTACTATTTTCAGGACTGACTGGGCCCCATTGTAAAGCTAGTCCAAACCTGTAATTATGAAAATTTCAGAATATTATACAAGCAGAATTTGTACTGTAGGTAAGGTTTTACATTTTATAGATAATGATAATTATCCATGAATAACTACTCCATAATTCAAAATGTTCTTCTGTCCTTAACGCCATGGCAGAAATTATAATTTTCTTAGCTATTCTCTTAGTCTGCTTTTTTTTTTTTTTTGGGGGGGGGAGGGAGTAGTTTTTCAGCTCTGGAATGCTTTGTATAAAAGTTACTTGGGGGGTCCTTTAGTGTGTTGGGCATGCTACCAATGAAATTTGTATATTGAAATGTAAAGGCTTCGATATTTATATTATTTATCTCATACATATAGTTTTCTAATCTTTTTATGACCACTTGAACGTTAACAGCATGTTAACTCACTCTAAACTTCGTCTCTTGTTGGTGTTGTCATCCTTTTAACAAAAAATAATAATTTTAGGTGCCATCGGATCCCAAGAATGTTAGATTGAGGCTCCGGGCAGGAGGGAATATTACCGCAGCAATTTGCAGTTAGGTACACCTATCCAATGAGATAGGCCAACCTATAAAGAATGCAGTGGAGTAATAATATTTTGCCTGCCCATGGTAACTAGACGAGCTAAACCAAAACAGTGAACACACACAAACACACACCCTACAATAATTCCTAAACATCAACATTAACATACATGCGACAAGTGCACACCACACACACAAAAATCGAGCTTACCAGTCCTACGGATCCAAGCAAAGTTGTGGCCACAGTACAAGTTCTCCTCCAAATATTTTGCTGTTATTATATTAATATATATATTATTATATAAATCCTCTACTTATCCAAAAAAAAATCTTCCAATTAAAAGATAAAATCCTCACTCGTTTTGTCTTGTGAAATTCAAAGGCACCAAAAAGAAATCTCCTTTACGCCCCTTCTCCAACCTTCCTTCCAACTTGAAAACTACCATTTCCCAATGTTATTGATTTGATGAATAATATGTGATACATTATGATTTGCCTACTACTTATGTGTGGGTGCAACCCTAAACTGGTTCCAACAAAATTGCCTTCTGTAATTCAATCTCTGAGGTTTGGTTTTAAACAAAATATCAAAGGCTAATTTTTTATCAACAGCCTTTGACTTCTGGTTCTTTTACACTGAAACGTGAACCCAATAATGCTGTAGTCTTCTAAGAAAATTGAAACTAACTTAAAGCATTCACATGTTGGTATCAAAAGGCCAGAAAATGTCTTCCAAAATAAACCTCTAAAATCTCACTTCAAGAAGATTTAACTAATTTTTCAATTCAAATAGAAAATGAATTTCAAATCCTACTATGCAGAAAAGTTTTGGAGAAAAAAAAATAAAAAATCTTCTAAAACAAAAGAATAAAATGTTCGAAAGTGGAAAAGAAAAACAGAAGGACAATTCAGTGCCACTCCAATCATAAAACTCTTCAAATAGAGTGATAAAAAATACTATTAGATGCTATTAATAATAAAAAGTGATTAGATTTAGTTTTAATATTTGGCAGCAGATTAAAAACACAATTTAAAAAAATGAAGTGTTATAATATTGTTACCAAAAGTGAAATATAGAAAAAAAAGTGAACGAAAAATGACAAAACGTCGAAATAGATTTCGACTTCTCGCGACTAGTTATATATATATCTGGTGTATATAGCTGCTGCGCTGCAACTGTGTATACATATTATTAAAACATTACACTACGGACCAAGTGCCTCAAAAGTTTTTTTTCTCTTCATTTTTTGATCCGATTTGAAACAAGTTACAATTTTGTTAAGAATTTTTTGTTTTTATTCTTAAAGTTTAAATAATTTGGGGGGTAAACGTGCCAATAATTTATAATAAAAATTTACTAATTAAACTATAATTTAATGAAGTTTAAGGATTTTAGAGATTGATTTCACGGTCTAAAACCCGTTTATTTCCGTCTGAAAGAATAGAATTAATGATTGTAATTTTAGAAATTACACAATTTTGGCATACTACATGATAATGTTTTCCTCCCTTGTTATTTTATTCTATTTCAGATTTAAAAACTTCATCTATACTTTTTAATTGATGAAGATAAAAAGTATACCTACAAAGTTCCATAGATTTTTTTTTAACTATAAAAACTAGGACCTAAAGAATATAAATTGAAAAATCTGACATATTTTGTAACTTGTTTTCTAATAAATACATTACATAAAATATCTGGCTATAATGAATTATTAATAAGCAATTTAGATTTTTTAGTTTTCTATTTTTTATTTTGAATGTGCCCAAATAGATTTTTTACTATAATTATAAAACACTTGCAGTTATCATTTTTTTTATCGCAGCTTTTAACCAATAATTTGGCTGCTAATATATACTCCCTTTTAACTACAAGGTAAAAAATGGTTATTTATTTTAAATACAACTTTTTTCATCAAAATTAAATCAAATACCTACCAAACAAAACTTAATTTCTTTGGTTTTCTATTAAAAATTGCCATGTAATTAAATGGGAGAATTTCTAAATAAAAAACTAATTTAAAAAGGCATCTTCTTTATATACAAAATGTTATGTGGGCAGTCTAGAAGTATGATTTTAAAATAAAGGGGAGAAAAAAGAATTTTATGAATTACTTAATGGCTTTCTCGATTATTAGGTTGGGTTAAACAGAATTAAGGGAAGCTATTTATAGCTTTTCTTTTATTGTTATACCACTAGTAGTTGCTTAAAATATCATTCATATTTTTCTTAATATGATATTCTATAATAGTTATTTTTCGCGTTGTAATATGGACAGCTTTCCGCGGATATTAAAAAGAAATTTATAAGATAAAAAACAGTTTTGGTAGCCCCGAGGGCCAAAGGCCCGGTCTTAATAAACTGGTAGTAAATTTATGATATTTTCATTTTAAACTTCGTAGAAATTGTCTTTAATACGATGCTATACACGATTTCTCTCAATGGCTGAGAACTGGTTCTAATCCAGCGGATAATATCGGATTCGAAGACATACTAGAAATAATATTCCTATTTATTCTTATTTATAAAATAAAATTGAATGATATTTTAAACAAATATTTAGTGTCGATTTGTTGTAATTTATTTTGATTTCTATAGATGAATTCTTAAAAAATTGAAAAATTATTTAAACAATATTTTTAAAAACTTATGTTTTTTTCTTTCAATAGAAATTTGTTTGTTATTTTTTGCACACTTATAAAAGGTACTCTATCCGGAACTTTTTAGTTTCTACTACAAAAAATCAATTTTGATATCAGTTTTCTTAATTTCTAATCAATTAAATGATTAAAAATTAAGAATATGATATATTTTTTTTTTTAGAAAAAAACAGCCATGCAATATTTTGGACTAAAAAGGAAAATTTACATTGCTACAATTTTGTCACGTACGGAGGAGGTTGGTCATAGTGAAGCTTCTTTGATAAGCTTACTTTATTTTATAGTTTTATAACTTACATATCATTTAATATCAAGATTAAATGGGTTTGGATAACGTATACATAAGAATGATAAACCCAAAAACCCATCATTTTTGGAAGATCGTAGCTTCTTAATGATTGACCTTATCCGTACGCAGGTAACTTGTATCATTCGGCTAAACAAATAAATTTGATTTTCACCTAAGTTTTGGTTTCTTACTTTTAGTGTTGGTAGCAGAGCTACTCTTATAGTCATGCGTTGGTATGTCGAAGATCTTTTAACTATTAACTCACCCTTCCAACACCGCTCTTTTAGAACTATTTTCTTTTTAAATTATTATTATAGAATGTCATGTGATATAGAGTGATCAACACAGTTTGATTAAACATGTTATTTTTTTTTTATAAGTCCAGTACACAGTGTTTCACGTTAAAAACAATCTTCAGTTGGGTTTGTAAATAAAAGACAATGCTTTAATGATCATAAATTATAAACTGTTTAATAAAACAAAAGATGATTGTTTTCCACAGTAAAGGTAAGGAATATCTCGAGAATTGTAAGCCTTTTATACTATTAAAATTATTTTCTCGTATTCATTTGAATCCGGTGGATAGGAACCGGTTCTCATGAATACGAAAAAACTATGTCTAGCATCGTATTATATCCAGTTTTCTACGAACATAGAAATGTACAATCATAAGATTAAAAC
>LS055209.1:0-19172 GCA_900241095.1 Acartia tonsa
TTCTAAAATTGATACCAGGGATATAAATGATCATACCGGGGAAATAAATGAATATTTACATCCACTATTTAAGGGGTCGTTTATATGGGAATGGGTAATTACAAATCAGTCACAATTTTATTGTCAATAACTTTGCAAAATCTAATCATATTGAATACTTAAAGCTTAGTATGATCATTTAAAAATATAAATAATTTTTAGCATTGACAATTTTTATATACATATGATTTTCTGTGATGTTGACAGCTAGAATGGTTAGGATCAATGTTATAAGAAAGGCAACTCAATAATTTAATCTTAATAGGTATGTAAGTATTTCTTTAGTATTAAGCTTCCTTCGTTCACGTAATTATACCACAGATTAACAAAAAAAATTTTTATACTTTTAAAAGTTCATTTGTATTGGTCTGACAGTCTCATTTATTGGGCCGCGCTTTAATGGATGTTGTCAAGTCTTGTCTGTAGATTGGGTTATTAGTGGAAAAGAAAATCATCGAGCAAAACAATCCAGACTATTTATCATCACTTTAACACATTTTAAAATCTGAAAATAAAAAATATTCTTACTTTTAAATATTAAAAACTGTATTTGGATGACATTTGTTCAAGGGTGTATATTCTGCATGGGATGGGGGGGAGGGTGAAATAAAAAATTAAGTGTATTGAAAACATGAGCTGATACTATTAATCAGAAAAATTTTCAAAATCAGATCAAAAACAAAAAATATGGGGAAATATTTGAAAAATCAGCAAAAAGCTACTTGTCCTCTCATCTACAGACACAATTTTTTTTTTAAATGATGGGAAATTTTAATTTTCACTGGAGAGGCAAAAAAAATCCCTAAAATTTTGCCGCAGTGGAAAAAAAATAATATTGTGCAGAATACACACCCATGCATTTGTTGAAAATTTGCATACATACTTTTACATAGCTAAAATAATTTACTTTTACTTTGAGAATTTTAATCATAATGACAAAAAATGTGTACAAAAAAAACTAAAACTGGTTTGAAATACACAATAACCTAAAAATTAAACAAGTTGTTATAATATGGAAAGGAAAGTATAACATTTAAGAAAGAGATGCCATAGAGTCTAGCACTTTAAGGAAGGAATCTAATAATTTTTTAATAGGTATAAAAATAAGTTAAATTCCATATTCAAATAGATTGAGGGTAAGTTGTTGGGGGGTTGGGAATTGAATTTGCGAAACCCCCAAACTTTGGCCAAAAAGTAACTATATTAGGATGTATTTTATACATAAAAGATCAAAGTATTTATAGTAGTAAAAAATATTTAAAGAGATCTGTTGCCTTTTTTTTGTAAATTCATTTTTTTTCCTATAAGGTGAGAAATTAATATATCTTTTACTTGAATGATGGAACTAAGTTTTATGCGTTTAGACTTTAGAATAGTGTTTGACTATGGTTCCTTTTTTAATTGTTTGCTTTTTTATTCTCCAACGCTTGATTCATCATCATCTAAAAAATATTTACATTTTTCAAACATTTTTTTAGGACGTTAAAATTCCTTATTTGGTGAAAAAAATGTTGGAAGTATAGTTGCAAGAATCAGGGTTCTAAAGGTATAAGACAATAAGCGTTAAATTGTTGTACATCCCCAATGATGATACAAAAAATTACCACTCCTGTAGACTACTTAGTTGTTGAAATATTTGGACACTCGACTTAATGAACCAACCAATCAAATTTAATAATAGTCTCCAAAGTTGTTAAGCCAATGAATAAGAAAGCGTTCTCATATTGGGGACTAGTGTAACAAACAGCCCAATGTCCCCTACCTCCCTGATTAGGTGTACTGTGCCCATGTGCCCTAAATAATAAAGCTACCAATGCCAGGAAGGAAATATTTTTAGAAGATTCAATTAGAGTATTTTGTCTCTCTCTGGCTTTAAATGAAAATAAAAATACTAAGCTTTCCCTCAAAATGACTTGTTAGGCAAAGAAACCCCCGCCCCCTGAAAATATTGTTTGGTAAGGCCAAATAGTTCTTTGTTTGATTTTTATTTCTTTAGGTTAGATTAGTTTACATTGGATGCTTGGTAGCCCTGCAAGTTGAGGACACTGTGGGTAAAGGCCACACAGGGATTAAATATATTTTAAAATAGGGTGGGTTCACTGCTCCATAGGCAATTAGAATGAAAGCAAATTATAACTTTCTTTTTTTCTTAGGTATATTTCATCTAAATATTTCAGTTTTTTAATTTATGAGAGATTTACAAAGTTACCTATGTAGTACAGCACAAGTTTAGTTATTTAGACATTGCGGCGCTACCTTTGAACGAAAATATTCAATTTTATGTCATAAGTGAAAACATGTAAATTCCTGTAGAATTCTTCTTTTTTCACCTCTGGCCCCCAGCACATCAATATCCTCCTTCTTTAGGTCCAGTGGTAAGTTAGCCAAATCTTTATTAATTTCTAATGAACTAGTGGAGACACTTTCATAATCAGCCTAAAATAAAAAAAAGGAACCCATGAATCAAGAACTCAATCTGATAAGTAAATATCACAATTTTCAGCCAAAAAACATTAATACTGTATTAAGCACTAGCGGCTATGCCCCTAGAGGCCACTTACCATTAGATTAGGAGACTAGAGTTTTTAAATCCATAAACCCCATTCAAATAATAAGGAACCATTTTTCTAAGTAGTAGAAAAATAAATTTTTTTCTTTTAAAATCCTTCCAGAAATAATGATGATAAGGAATAGGGTTACTGTTTTAGGAATCATCATGTTAAGTTTGAAATTGATAGGACAATTCTAACATGCTTAATATAGCTAACAAAGCTATTCATTATGAACGGACTTACCGTACGATCCTAATTATATGTAGCTTCGCTTATAAAAAGAACAATTCAAAAATAGTATTTGTTCTATTTTTAATTATCATTTAAATTTGTCCACCTGTATGAAATCACCAGGAAAAGTTTGGTCTCTTACAGTTTGAATATTAGTGTCAGAATCATCTGCTGGGATCTTAATATCTCTGCTATTATCATCATCATGCTGCCCACGGTCATCATCAGTGTGAATACCACTGTCACCACTATTCTTTCTATCCTTCTTACTATCATCATCTGTTGCAGCAATTACACTGTCACTGATTTTCTCTTCAGCTTTGTCACCACTATTATCTGTCCTGACACCCACACCAATACTTTGTTCTTCTATACCATCAAGTTCGTGAAAAGACCACTTGCTGACAGTTTTCATTAGAATGTCAACATTATTAACATATTCTTCATCCTTTTCACTGATAATAGAGTCCAATGCTGGTTCCCCTTCTTTACTTTTGTGATTGAAATCCTGATTAGAATCAAAAACAATTCCACGCTTAATTTTTCTAAGTTCTTCCTCTAATTTGTGAATTTTATCATGATATAGGGCTTTGATTTTCATGATTTCGTTTGCATTTTCTTGTTCAATAGCAGTCAAGCTCTGTGAGAATTCCTCCTCCATATTCTCTCTTATTGTTGTAGACTCAACAAGTAAAGTGTTCTTCATTTTTAACTCAACTTCAAGGTCAGTGATTCTTTTCTTTAAAGCACTAGGAGAAGATTCCTCACTTTCTTCATTGTTATCATTTTCTGGTGGTGAGAACATGTCAACTTTACCACAAGAATTCAATTCAGCCTTCAACTTTTCAATCTCAGTCCGTTGGCACTTAATAAGAATCTTTTGTTCCTGAAATTTGTTGTTCAAGTTTTTCAGATTTTGCTCACTCTCCAAGTAGTTGGTATGAAGAGATCCAAGATCAAGCAAGATGTGTTTATTGTTTTCTTGTAAGCTGCAAATTTGATTTGATTTTTCTTGAATTTCAGTGGTTAGAGTGGCAATGGTGTTATCCTTGGCTTGGCATTCGGTTTCCAACTCAACTAGCTTCAACAGTTTGGCAGCAATGTCGTTCTTCCTAAAATAATTTAAATCAATGGATAATGGATATATATGGATGTATTGACATGATAATGTGGCAATAATAAATCCATTATCATAACAGGACTGACAATAAAAAAAAAAGAATTTTTGATATGAATTTTAAAAAAAGAAGACTTTTCTAAGTAGCAAAGCAGATGAATACTAAAACCAGGACAGTAAATGAATGTAGACTATATGTACATGGATATTATGACAGGGGAAAAATTGTCTCTATTAGCACGAAGATCATTTATTGGTCAGTTAGTTCATTTAACTAGTAGGAGGGGAGGGGATGGGATAGAGGGGGTGGATGGGTGACGGTGTCATTATAATAGACAAATACAAATTTCACTTTATTAGAGTAAATGAGAATCTGGTGTAAGGTCTAAGTTTTAATAAATCCATTAATCAGTAATAATAAAAACAAGAATGACAACAGTAAGACGTAGCGAAGCAAAGAAAAAATAATAAAATACCTGTTTAAATCCGTGTTTACACCAGTTGTATCTCCAGTTAGAATTTTCTTAGCATTATTTGTATCAACATTATTCTTCCATTTCAGTTTGTCAACCAACAATTTTAATTTATCATTTTCTTCTTGCAGTTTGCCATTTTTAGCAACAATTTTATCAATTTTCCCTAACAAATTCAAATTGTTTTCAGAAATCTGATTGTTAGCCGCCTCAAGGAGTTGAATCTGCTTCTTATTTTCATTAAGTTTCTTGGCCATAGTTGAGATGTTCCTCTTTCCTGTTTCAATAGATATAGTATACACACGTGGATATCATGACAGGGGGAAAGATGTCGTCAATTTAGGTTGCTAAGAGGGACATTTGTTCATACAGTAGGAGAGGAGGGGATGGGATAAAGGGGATGGATGGGGGGTATCGTTCCTTTAGCCAGCTGCAAGTTTCACTTTATATGAGAAAACGAAAATCTGGTGTAACATCCAAGTAATAATATATCCATTCCTTTTTCAAATTTAAACTTCAATTGCGTGTTTTCTTCTTTGTTTTCTCTCTGGATTCTCAGCAAGTTGGTTAGATTCTCTTTTTGATTATCAGCCTGTCATTATCAGAATAAAGAGATTGTTTACATTGTTTTTAAGGGAAGCAACATTCAAGTTTTGCAATTGTTAGGTTTGTTTGAGCAAGGGATAGGTAAATTAGTGCGAAATAGCAGTTTAAACTGGGTTTAAGGAAAATACTTTATTAAATAAGATAACAACATATTAGCGAGATCTTTGATTGTAAGAAACAAAAACCTTGACTAGTTTTTATCAACTAAAATCAAAACTTTATTTTTTTTTAAATGTACAAACTGAAGTTATATGGACTTGGTTTGATACCTCCCCCCCTTTCCCTTTCCCCTGATTTAAAATCATATTTAATAATCTCTTTGTTTTCCTTAGATTTAACTTTTTTTAGTTCAATGTCTTTGTTATGCAGCAAGTCATGCAACTTCTTAATTTCATTCTTCAATTTCTCATTGTCGTCGTCCAAATATTGTGAAGATGAAATATTTCTGAGACAAGTTCCATAAATGGACTTTCCAGTATGGCTTCAAAACCGATTAGAATCGGTTCTCAGCCAAACAGAATAGTTATTTCTCGCATTGTATTATAAACAGCTTTCCGCGGATGTAGAATGTACAATTATAAGATTAAAACCAGTTTTTTTAGTCCCAAGTTGCCGAAGGCACGGCTAAAATAACTGGTTTTTATCTTATGATTGTACACATTTATATTCGTAGAAGGCTGGATATAATATGATGCTAGACATAAGTTTTTTCATATGCATGAGAACCAGTTCATATCTACCGGATTCAAATGAATATGAGAAAAATAATGCATAGGTATTACAGACAAATTTCCACGTGTATTAAAATAAGAATATAAAGTTAAAACCAAAATTTTCAAAATTGGAAAAGAAATTCCTGAGAGGAAAACGCCATATTTCTTTTTTTAATATTAACTGAAAAATTTCCTTTATTAACGTTTCAATCAAACATAGGCATATTTAGAATTATAAAGTAGCCTCAAATGCCATGCATGATATAAACCTATTTTCTTTCAAATATTCTTTTTGTTTTAATAAAGAAAATACAAATAGGATCAGTAGTTTTATATTTAAAAGCCTTTCATGGAACTACCTCTTTGCCGGAGTAACAGATCTATCCTTTGTATATTGACGTCCTGCTGATTCTGATGTTAACTTGAGTCTTAAATCTCTCTGAGGACTTCTTGACCTAACTCTGTCAAAATACACTTCTCTTGACATTGATCTGGTTCTACTTTGTTCTCTTGATTTTGAGCTATGGCTGTTATCATCATCATGCACCAGATGAGGGGAGAAATGTCCCTTCTTTGGATACTCATTTGGAGATGGGTGCTTTGTGTCGAAATAGACAGATCTTTCATCCTCATGTGCATCATTTGACCTGTCTTTGGAATAATCCATTGGCGGGGCTACAGTTTGCAAACATGATTTACTTTTAATGAAATGATCAGAAAGTGTAGTAGACCTGTATTCATGCAAAGATCTTCTTGGTGGTGATATTGACCTTTTCCTTGGATAATATCTTGGCGGGGACAGTGGCTTCTTGTATGCATCAATATCATCATTATTGGCAGGGATTGATTTTCTGTGATAATAACCAGCTTTATAAGACTTAAAGTCATTCTGTCTTGTGTCAACTCTTGGTGTTTGGGGCCTACTGTCATCCCTCGGTGTGTTGGATCGGATCCTTGATCACAAAATGCATCACTTTGGCTTAAAGGAAGCCTGCAAAAAATACACTGCTCTAACTGCTGAATTACTGCCACAAGTAGACCTAATACCACAAATTTGAAGCCAACAGCTTAACAGTTAAAATATTAGTTTCCATATTTAGCCGTTAGGTTTTAACGCTTAGTCTCAGAACCGATTTTTTCTGATTAATTTTGAATAGGAAAAGTGGTGTTTTTATTATAAAATTATAATTAGTTTTTGGCATAACAACTTTGTGTCCAAATTAAGCTCATAATTTTGCTTCTAGCGGGAGAAAGGGAGAGGTAGGTTTCGGGTAAAATCCGTAAAGGTGTGTGTTTTAAGGCTTAAACATCGCAGTAGAACGATAATATTCACTAATATGTATTTCTTATTCAAAAGAACTATAGACAAAAAAATTTTTAAAAAGTTAACATAAATTTTTATCGTTCTACTACTGTTTTTAACTTATAACACATAACCTTTACGGATTTTACCCGAAACCTACCTCTCCCTTTAATATTGAAATTTATGATATGGGGCTGGAACATTTTAAAAGATTTTTATTTCCCTAAAATATCTTTCTAAGATGTTTATAACTTTTTTGATATTAGAGATAGAGGCTTCAAATTTGGGATATTGGGTCTACTTGAGGCAGCTTTTCAGCAGTCAGAATTCCTATAAGAAGCCCAACAGGCAACTCTCATCGTGCTAACTCTTCCTAAAGCTATATATTAATAGGTATCTCAAAAGATAAGACAATTGACGATAAATTGATGTTAACCTCCAATGATGATAAACAAAATGAATACTCCTCTATATTAGCTTTAAATTAGATTAAAGTACACAAAATTTTTAAACCTATATGAGAGATTAAATTCATAAAACTTTGGGTACCAGTGTAATTTATAAAGTCCAATGACCCCTTTCTCCCTGTATGTTACCAACTAACTTTTTAAAATAGGATAGGAGAGCTACCTACACATAAGAAAATTATTAAAGCAATGCATTTATGCCTTGAATATGAATAACTTGGTGTTCTAGACCTACGATTCTTGTAACTATCTCTGATTGTGGAGCGAGACCTTGCACTTCGAGATCTACTTCTACTTCTAGATGTATATCTACTGTGTCTAGGAGGAGACATGGTATTCCTCAAAGGGGATGGAGAAGTAGATATTGATCTTTCTTTTTTCTTCTTTTTCTTCCTCTTTTTTACCTTAAATAAAACAAGGATGACAACATCCATAAGTAGCAAAGCACAAAATATATTATGAAATAGACTAACAGACAAATGGTGATTTATAGAGCATATAATCTCTTATCATAACATGACAACAAAAGGTTAATGTCTTTAAAAGTTGTAAAAAAAGCAGCTTAAAAGCAGTCAGACTACCATAGATTTCTTATACCTTATTATGGTGCATAATGAAGGACGGACGGAGAGACAAAGTGAATTATAGAGTAGATTTGCTACTAAAAATATCAAAATTAATTTGTTTGGGCAGAAAGGCATCTAAAGAAAAACTATTATGCCTTTAACTTTAACAACAGACTTAAATACTTAGGTAGGCATTTCTTTTAAAAGATTTCTTTTTTCCCCCATGCTGCAAAATATTTCATTTCACCACCCCCTCCCCCCCCCCACCCTAGTTTTTCCCCCAAAGAGGGAGAAAAAATGGAAAAATGTTCTCAGTACTCTTTTTTGATTCTTTTTCTCCCTCTCACGTATTTTTCTCGTTTTCCCAAGAAGGGGGAAAAATGGAAAAAATGTATTCAGTTTTGTTAATTTCTTCATTTTTACCCCTCCTACATATCTTTTATTCTCCCCCACCCCATCTTTAGCAGGGTATCCCATGCAGAATATAAGCACCTGAAAATCCCTAAATATGTCTACTTCCTACCTTCTTTTCACAGAGAAACTGAATTTCTTCATCACTTTTGTCGTCATCATCATTAGCAAAGTCCTTGTGCTTGTCTGTTGGCTCAATTCTCTTTGCCCACTGAAATATATCAATCCTATTATGTAAAGTAGTAAAGTTTTTTCTGAAGCTAAATATCTCAGAGAAGGGTAGTCCGAATTAATTCTACTTTTCAGGGAAACTTTATCAATGTCTTTGGGTGGTTTTAAGCTATTTTCCTGACCTCCTTCGCCCCCCCCCCCCTTAGCATAAAGGAGCAAATAGTTTTTTATTTAAACAACATCTATATGTAGCATAGTACAAACATAATTGTGGATTGACAAACGGGAGAAGAGAATTATAAAGCAGATTTTTAGTTATCATTAAAAAAATCACCTTAATTTTAAATTTAAGATTCTGAAGTTCAGCGTCTAATTTCTCGTCCAATTTAGATTTTTTAGATTGACGGCTTCTAAATAAGAATGTGTATTTTTTTTCAAAACGGCATAAAATAATCCCAGTATTATTAGCCTAGTCCTTCGGCCCCACAGGGCTAACACAACTGGAAATACTATTTTAATTTTTTATTTACCATACAAATCAGAGGAACACTTCTTTATAATCTCTCATTCATATTTAGAAAATAAACATTCCTACTCTCAAGATAAGAATCGTCCATGATTCTAAGAAATCTTCGAGCGATCCTAAAACAGAATGATGTTTAATTTTAATTTTCTGAAATCGAAGCTTTTCAATAATTATGGTCAGTAGGTACGTCTGTTCTTCCGTCAGTAACGGAAAGTTCTTATTCTTATCGTTAAATTAGACATATTAGAACTGTCCTATCGATTTTAAACTTGGTGATTCCTATAGCAGTTATGCACAATTTAGAAAGAAATTGTAGCAGTTTTGCAACAAATTTACATACAATTTTATTTAGACTTACATTATGATTTATATTCTGTGTATTTTAAATTAAGTTCTGACAATCTACAAGTGTTAATTTTCGTTTGTCCATTGACCACCCCTGTACACCTTTTTTGAGTGATTCTTTTTGCATATTCTTATATAAAAGGGATCTGAGGGAGGGGACATAGTTCTAGTCCCCAAAGTTTTACAATAACGTTTTCATATTCAGTGGCTAAATAATTTTTGGGAATTTTAATTGAATTTTGGTATATGAAGTTAAGTGTCCAAACGTTTCATCCACTAATTGTAATCTACAGAAGGTTTTTTTTATATATCATGATTGGGGATGTACATCAATTCATCAGCAATTGTCTAATCCCTTTAGATTCCTGCAAAGACGATCAAAAGTTGAATATTCTTAAAAATTATGATAAGTACCGATAAAAATTAAAAAGAAATTTTACGCCGACAAATAAAAGAACGTGTTGATAAAATCTGTTTACCTTTAAATTTAGAATTGTAGCACTTTTTTTGGCCAAGCTCTGGTCAAGATTATCTTTTTTTAGGCAATTCTGAAAAAAATGATACACTGATATCCTATGACTAGGTTAGAATTTTCATAATTTGTACAACAAAACAAAAATACATGATTTTTAAAAAACAAAAAAAAATATTTACATGAAAATCTCGCATGGGTGTATATAAATATTCTGCACAAGATTCATTTTTTCCCCTGCTGCAAATTTTTTTTTTTTTTCCCACTTAGTTTTAACCAGGAAAGGGAAAATGGAAAAATATTTTCACAACTCTTTACTTTATTCACATTATACCCCTTCCCACATATTCTTTTAGTTTTTTTTACCAAAGGAGGTGAGAAAATTGGAAAAAATGTTTTCAGTTCTCTGAATTTTTACGTCCCCCCCCACCCCCACTTAGCAGGGTCAAATTTGCAGAATATACACCACTGAAATATCATGAAAAAAAAAACCGTTAAAAATCGTTGAAAAATGTTTTAAATTATTACAAAAATTACAGGTATAATATTTTATATAACAACTTTAATACACATAATCATGGCATAAAAATTGGTTATTTTATCTGTAACTGTAATTATACCAAAAAAAACAAGCTTTAATAATTAAAAAATACAAATATGTACAAAAAAAAACAAAGTTTGGGTATAGTCCCTTTCGTGGTAACGCCTCTTTAGGGGCGTTTTGTCGTATTTACAGTAGCTTTTTATAGGTTATTTTAGGTTAGGTTAAGTTAAATTAGGTGATTGCCCCACAGGGTTAGAGCTTCCTGCAGGTGCTAGAAATAGGAGAAAAGCTACTGTGAAAATACGAAGAAACGGCCCCTGAGAGGCATTGTCACATAAGAGACTCTACCCCAAAGATTTTTTTTCTACAAAAAAAATATCAAATAATAATAGTTTATGATTTCAGATTCCAAAAAATATTCTTAAGGGTGAGAATTTTTAGGTGTGGTAGATAAAAGTACTAAAACCACATTCATATTCAAGTTAAACAAATATGATAAACGGGTGAGGCTGTAATGTTACACTTTTACTTAAATACTTAACTCAGGTTTTGATGAAATCTTTGAATTAAAGTATAGTTTAAAATTGATTTTAAGATGGAAAGAAACCGAATTTCCTGTCTTTAAAGTTAGAATAATCCCGGGAGGAATTTTAAATAGAAAGAAAAACTTTTGGCCTACCATGTCAGTTAATACACTTGTTATTGAGATGCTTCTAAATGTAGATTCAAAATGTTATACTGTCAAAAAGTGAAAAAAAAACTTTAGTTTTTAATTGGCAGAAAAGTTGGAAATATGCTTAGGCAATGCAGCAATCATTGCCCGGGATATAAACTCTGCGACGACCAAATCCACCCCCAAAGCGACCAAATCCACCACCAAAGTTTCGGAATCCACCTCCAAAGTTTCCGACCCTGCTGTGCGCACCTGTGTTCTTGTTCATTCTGCATCTTGTGCTGAAATTTAAATATTTTCATCAGAAAATTATCTTTCTTTGAATGGCCGTGTCGGGCGGTCTGTAATGGCCGAGGGGGGAGTAATGTGACCTTAAAGGACTGTACAATTTTTAAAAGTTACCAAGAATGACAACATCCATAAGTAGCGAAGCAACAAAAATAACTGGTGGACATAGTCAGTTAGAGCAGATGTTAAGTGATCATAAATCAAATATTTTTTAATCTGGAAACATAACAGATGTTATAATATTGATATGAATGACAGAACAACAGACTGCTGAACTGAATGCTTAATGGCAAAGGAAATCTTCCCAAAAAATTTCAGCCGTCTCTCGTGTTGAGTCATGGGAATATTTTGTCTACCTGTAATTATTGAGACACCTGCCAAAAGTATAAGACAATGGCCGATAAATTGATGTATATCCCCAATGATAATACACAAAAATACCCATTCTGTAGATTACAATTTATGGTTGAAACGTTTAGACACTCAACTTAATAATCAAACAAATCAAAATTCATTAAAAGTCCTCAAAGTTGTTAAAACAACGAATAAGAAAACATTATTGTGAATCTTTGGGGATTACTGTAATAAACAGTCCAATGTCCCCTCCCTCCCTTATTTTGTCTACCTGTGATGATTGAGACACTTGCCAAATGCCGGACATCCTCTGCAGTGATTGTGTTTCTCTCCATTGTCGAGGACAGGGTTACCAGTGCACAGCTTCGTCACAAATGCCCGCCCAACCTCGCACTTGTCCGTCTCATCGTCGTGTTTCTAACAAGTACAAGGATGACAACAATTTAAACTTGAATTTAGTAAAGTGCATATTTTTTTCCTGTTCAATGGTTTAAACTACAAAAATAGGGCATATATTTGAAAGATTTTCAATTTTCTATTATTGAGTTTTAAAAATATCAAGACTTGAAAATTGGATTCCTGTGATATATACATTGATGCAATTTAAATAGCTGGCTAATTTCCACAAAAAAAACAGCATGACGACTAATTTAGTGATGTATAAGAGGGGGGGAAGTTTTGACACATTTGTGTAAACAGTGAGTATAGGCTTTATCTTGGGACTGAGAGGATAGGTTATTAGGGATAAAATCATTCTTACATGATAAACTTTCCCAAGTTTAAGATTTTTTAGATAGGCCTCCAGGTTTAGGAGCTGGAGGCTTTCAGATTCAGGAGCTGTAGGACTCTAGGTGGTCCTTGGACGGGTAAAAATCAAAACCAAAATTTAAAAAAAAATTTGAAGAGTCAAAGGTCATTTTATAAAACAAAATATGCATGTTTTTAAATGTTATTTACATATTTGAAGAAAAAAGATGCATATTTTGTTTAGTAAGTTGACCTCTAGCTCTTCAAAAAAAATTATTTTTATTTTTAACTTGTCCAGAGACCAACTGAAGGCCTGCAGCTCCTGAACCTGGAGGCATATCCAAAAAATCTTAAACCCCCCCTCTTGTTTGTCATTCATTGTTATACAAAATTATATGTGTATTCTATTATATGGTATACTTATCTCTTATTTTGAAATGCACTTAGTAACATACCTGACAGAATACAGTAGCTGTGTCCAGAGCACCCATGCCAGGTGTATCAGGCTGGTACAGTAACATCCTGAGTGTCACCAGGAACCTGTGACCGTTGGCACAGTGGTTCTTTCCTGCAATTTAAGAAAGGACAGGTAATTTTCTACAAAAAAACAACTACCCGGTGATATGTAGAAGAGATAATAACAGTAAACTGTAAAATAGTAAAAATTTTCCAACAAATAGATAAATCAAAGCACAATAACTTTTTCAAGTGGGCGCGAATGTACTGTTATGACTTATGATCACGTTTTTACTACAAGCTAGACGGAAGGATGTTTGTTAGGAAGGCAATAAATGACCTAATAAATAATTGTCTAATAATTTTGTCCAGTATGGCTTCGAAACCGATTAATATCTACTTGATTAGAACAGGTTCTCAGCAATACTGAAAAATCATTTATAGCATCATATTACAGACAATTTCTATATTAATTTCTGGGGAAAGCTGTCAGAATCTATAAAACGATGCGATAAATAACTATCCATACCTGGCCAGTCAAACAGAACTGTATCCAGTGTGGCACCCTCGGGCAGGATCAATGTGCCGTGCATCAGGGCGCTCAGCAGACACTTGGACACCTTGTCACATAAGGAAAAAAAATAGGGGATTCACTAATAATCCAGGGACCTAAAGGGATAAGACAATGGCAGTTTAATTGATTTAATACCCAATGATGATACACAAAATTACACCTTCTGTAGATTCAATCAGTGTGGTTAAAAAGTTTGAAAATTCAACTTAATAAACCAACCAATCAAAATTCTCCAAAGTTGTTAAGCAAACGAATAAGAAACGTTATTTTAAATCTTAGGTAATACAAAGCCCAATGTCAAATCTCTCTATGTCAATGACCACCACACTTCCCCTTTTAAAAACGCAGCATTTCGATAACTGCAGTTTTTTTTCAAAAACGTTCTAGAATAATAAGTAATTTACTCGACTGCTATTTAACATATTTTTGCTGAATTTTATATTACTGACGGCTGTGCCCTTAACATTAAGTGGTAGGAGGGGAATCAAAATTACCTAAAACCATCCCAAAAATATTCATAAAAATAAAATAGCCTAAAACCATCAGGGAACCTCACTTAGTAGTTATCGAAATTTAAAGCTACAGACAACGTTTCAACATTATTATTTTCTCTGTGCCTTATCACAATCTTTGACTCCAAAGGTTGCCAGCTTTTCCGTGACTTGCTTGCAGCTGATGTAGCCGTGGTACCGTTTACCACTTCTATTGTAGCAGTCATTGTTCGGACCTTCAAAAAAAAAAGATTATAAGCTTCAGTAGCGCAGCATTAATAGATAACAATATATGGGAAAAAATCCGGGTATAGTCACTTTCGTTGCAACGCCTCTTAAGGGGCGTTTCGTCATATTTTCACAGTATTTTTTCTCCTACTTCTAGCCCCTGCGGGGGGCTCTAACCCTGCGGGGCAATCACCCAACCTAAAATAACATATTAAGAGCTACTTTGAAAAAACGATGAAACGCCCTTTAAGAGGCATTGTCTAAGGGGACTAAACCAAAAAAATCCTAATGTAAAAGTTACAGGATCTGCGTCTGTTTATTTGTACCAAAGGATCTCTGTAACCGCTGAACTGAAATCGTTTTCTTTCACAGAGTATCTTCTTTAAGGTCCTGTTAAGTAATAGAGGGGAGGTACCCCCACCCTCCCAAGAGAAATCACAATACAAACTAACAACCTTCTTGATATTTTTGGTTAACAGCCGATCTTCACATAGATTGAAAAGTAAATATTTTATTTGCGCTAGAGGCCTCTTGGGGCGTAGCCGCTAGTATCTAATATTTAACATTCTGTATCTTATTGATTTGGCGACAAAAAACGACTTTATTTTTTTCAGACTTCTATAAAACATTGAATAGTAAATGCGCCCATACTCAATATTTGTCTATGTAAGTTAGTTTGTCTTACGGTTAATGAAAAGTAAAACCCACAACATATTGAGTTTTAGTTCAGACAACTGCCGAGAGAATAACCCAGCCCTCAGGTTAAGCTTTTTTACTTTGGCTGATTAAACTTTGCATTACCTTGAATACAGAATGGAACACAGTCCTTTGGTTTACGTCCACCCATGAAGGCGAGCTTCTTCTTGTTACGAACAGCACTCGTCATAGACTTCGGGGCCGCGGCTTTTTTAGCCGCCATTTTCTTCTGCGGCTTTCCTTTAGCTTGGGCCGCAACAGCTTTAGTGCTTGTACTAGCAGAGGCACCAGCTGCATATTCATCTACGTTGATAGGCTCATCTGTGACAACTTTAGCCATCTTACTGCTACTTGCTGATTCAGTATTCTGATTGCCCAGCTTTCTCTTTGAGTTGCTTGTTCCAGCTACTGCTGACTGGACAACAGCATCAGTGGCTTTTGCTGGAGCATTTTTAATGTCACCATTTCCAACAGAAATGTTTGCTTGGCTTACGCCAGGATTTTCATTTTCTTTGGCCTTGTTGCGCTGTCTAGCACTTCTCCTTGTTGCCACGGGAGTTATGACAGCGTCAGCGTTGTTGTCTTTCTCAACAAGTACCTCTTTAGCCTTGTCTCTGGTCTGTTTATTTGAGTCCTTAAAGACAATAAATTAAAGAATAAGATCGAAGAAAGAAAAGCATTTTTACATGGAGCACTAAAAGAGTAGCATTAACAAAACCTAATCTTCAGGGGAAACACTAAAATTTTCTAGTGCTTGCAAAATGTTTCTAATTCTAACAAACATTGATAAAAAAGTCGGCTGCGATTTTATTACCCTTTGGTTGAACATTATCAATGTTTTTTTTTTAGTGTAAACTTTACCTCAATTAAGTTCATTTTAATATTGCACCTTCCCTTTAAGTAGAACGATGTCTGTCTGTTTGTTTGTTTGAACCGAAAGATCTTGATAACCGCTGAACCGATCGGGTTCTCCTTAACAGGGTAGCTTCTCATAGGTACCGGGTAGGTTTATAACTTTTTTGGGTAGGGTACCACCACCCTACCAAGATAAATTGCCCCTAGAAAAAATCACCCCTCCACCCAAAAAAAATAATTAAAATTTTTTTTTTTTTAAATGCGGTTGGGGGGAGCGACAATCCCCACCCACTCCCAAAAAATTAAAAAAAACAACATTTTAAACAAATCTATATTTAAAAAAAATGGTTTTGGGATTCAACTCCCCCCTCCTCAAGTGCCCCTAGAAGCCTCTAGGGGCGAAGCAGCTAGCTTTATATAATCAGGGATCTTATGGAATCAGACAATGGGCGATAAATATACGTACAGACCCTAAGATAAAAAGACCCTTTCTGTATGCTAATATTATTGGTTAGAAAGTTTGTACACTGTCAGTTATTAATCCAACCAAAAAAAAGAGGGCAAATAATCAATATAAGTGAAAATATCAGAAAATTCGTGCAACAAATAAAAATTACAGGACTATCCGTAAAGACAATTGATAGATCATTACTTGGATGTTACACCAGATTTTTATGTACTCTGATAAAAGTGATGCTCGCAGAAATATCGATAACCCCTAAATACCCCCTTATCTCCCCTCCTTCTGGATGAACGAACTGACCAATAAATGAGGTCCACAACAGGTGCAAAATACTTCTATCATTAAACTGACGGACCGACTCAAAATGTACAATAGCTACGCTCATAATCTTATTACCTTTGATTTAAAATAGCTCCTGATATCTTTGTGGACCATCTTACCGCCGCGGCGGGCACCGGTGTTCAGATTAGATTTTGCTGCAGACATTTTTGTCTGAAAAAAATAACATTATATTAGAGTTTAATTTATCAGTAGCGAAGCTTCTTTAAAATTTACTTTGTATGTCCGTCTGTCCGTAACGCTATGGGGGAAATATGATTCAGAACATATAAAAAAATATCTATGTAATTAAATATTTTCAGTTTGGCCGCCAATCAGCTAATCAGCAGTCGCAAAACCGGCGGCGGCTAATATTAAACTTTATATTGATTCCATGTCATATAATGACCTTGCTAAGTTGGTTTAAAGTAGGGTTGGGCCGGATATCCGGTCATTTTCAATATCCAGCCGGATACCGGATGCTAAAACTATCCGGTTACATGATATCCGGCTGATTTTTTACGCCAGGTATCCGGTAATTTGCCGGATATCGAACGTTGGCCAGATATCCGACCGGAACCGGATATCCGGCATTAGAAATCAGCTGGATATCCGGAATCCGGCCAAAAAAGTATCCGGCCAAACCCTAGTTTAAAGGGTTCTGATTTCTAAAATAAAAAAAAATTCAGTTTGGCCGCCTAACAATCCGGCGGTAGCTATCAATAAAATTAATATATCCTTCCAAAAAAATTCAATACGTCAATATAACTTATAAACAATCACTAAAATTTTATTTCTGGTCTTTTTTACTGATTTATTTAACTTTGCGTAATTGATATCACCATCATAAACAACTTTTTAAAAATTACTCATAATAATTTAGATTCACTTGTCAAATTAATTCTCCTCCGACCGACGGAAGCCAAACGAGTGAAGTTTTAACTTGTGAACTAAATGTTGCTATGCAATGTGACACCCCAAAGACCCTGGGGGTAAATTGTGCCCCTTACTGCATCTCGGGGGGGTTGGGTGGTGTTTTTACAGGGTAAATATTAACCTTACCTAAAAAATAAAAACTTAAAAAATCCTTTTATTTCTGTAAAAAATGACAAAAAATTCATTTTCAGAATCTAAATAGAAAATATTTTTTTAAATGTAAAAAAAGATCCCTGAAATGTCCTTCATATGGTTTGAAACGCGCGCCTTACACACACGCACACACACACCCAAATTGTTTATATTCTGACGGAGGTGCAAGCTTGAACCTGTCGTCATATCGGAGCGCAGCTACTCTATAATTTAGATGCAAGTTCGTCCGTGGATCACAATAATCTTAAACTTTAACGAAGGACTTTTACTTTTTGGGGAAGCTTTATGGATGTCTTAGGGTCGTATTAAGATATTTTCCTAAAATCTCCCGCCCTCCTCTAGGGGCGAAGCAACTAGTCTATAATACAAAGTCTATCTGAAGCTTAAGATCTCGGCAACCGCAAATTGTGCTCTACTCTTCCGGGATTATACCTCTGTAGTAGTTTCAAGCTATTTTCTTGGAGGTTGGGACACTCTCACCCACCCAAAAAATCAAAAATATCACCACACAAAATTTACAATTAATAAAAGTTGTGAAAACTTTCGTAGGTCATAAAAATAATCATTTTTTTCCTGAGATTTTAATATCTCATACAGCTTTAAGAACGATTCTATAGAGGAGGGGTACTTCCCATTACCTCCAGGGGCGAAAAAATTAAAAGTTCACTACTCCAAACTCGTTAAATGTACTTCATGCAAGTATCCCTTTTACCATGAAGTTTTAGAGTAATCAACAAAAAAACGCGAACGTGGCTCAACAAGTAGCGCATCCGCCCCTCGTCGGGGAGGCGAAAGGTTCGAATCTCCGACCAACACCGCATCATAACTAAACATTTCATACTGCTGCTATGTCAGGTGCGCGACATGAAGGGAGGGGGGGAAGTTTTGACACATTAGCGTAAACCTGGTTAAGACTGAGAGGATAGGTTATTAAAGATAAAATCATTCTTATATGATGAATTTCCCCCAGATTTAATATTTTTTTTGGATAGGCCTCCAGGTGGTCTCTGGACAGGTAAAAATTTTAAAAAAAATGTTTTTTTTTAAAGAGTTAGAGGTCAGCTTATGAAAGAAAATATGCATGTTTTTTCTTCAAATATGTGAATAACATACAAAAAAGATGCATATTTTGTTTTATGAGTTGACCTCTAACTCTTCAAAAAAAAAATTATTTTTTTATTTTTACCTGTACAGAGGCCACCTCGAGGCCTGGAGCTCCGGAACCTGGAGGCCTATCCATAAAATCTTAAATCTGGGGGAAATTCATCATACAAGAATGATTTTATCTTTAATAACCTATCTTCTCAGTTCGAAGATAAACCCTACACACCAGGTTTATGCAAATTTGTCGGGCGGCGCCCCCCCCGCCGCGGGGGGGGGGGGGGGGGGGGGGGGGGTGCGGGG
>LS055210.1:0-14798 GCA_900241095.1 Acartia tonsa
GTTTTAATCTCATAATTGTACATTCTATATCCGCGGAAAGCCGTTTATAATACGATGCGAGAAATAACTATTACATAGAACTTTTATAACTTTTTTTTACCATCAACCTCACATAAGAAATAAATGACCTTCCCCCTTAAAAATATCTTGTTTAAATTAATACTAATAGTGGGTGTTTCCCCTTCCCTCCCCTATTTCTTTAAGTGTCCCTTGAGTCCAATAGGGGTGGTGCTGCCGAGTGTATTTTTAAAAGTAATTGAAAAAAGAGAAGAAAACTTTTTTAATTTTGATTGGTTGATTCCAAACTAGTACAGTCCAAAATTTTCAACCAAAAGTCTTAATAATAGAGGAGGTAATTGTTCATCATTATTGGGGAGGTATTGACCATTCTCTTATAATCTTATTATTGTCTTATTAGATCAGTTAGAGACAGAAAAAAATATAAAACTGGAGATGGGTGGGTTTTTTTATGATAGGCAGAGAATAGAAAGATAAAAAAGAAAAAAAGGTATGAGTGGATAATACAAAAAGACAGACTATGTAGCAGCTTCACCCTTATTTTGAACACCCTGTATATAAACAGAAAAGGTCAATATTATTATACAAGTTACACTAGTGTGGTTAAGTAGTCTTATTAGTGGCGAATCTGCTTTATAATTCACTGTGTCTGTCTGTCCGTCCATCATTCAGTCCGTAACACAGAGGGGAAAATTTGATTGTCTAGAATGCTATTCAAGATAGATAGTTGAAATTTTATTGTGAAGATTCACTTTACCAATAAGCAAAGCATTTATAATATAATTTACTTTGTCCAACGGTCTGTCAATCATGGAATAGAATTATAAATATTTGAATAAATAAAGGTTTTGGTTATTTTTTCTATTGTATTCTTTATTTATGATCACTGAAAATCTTTATTTCCATGTTTTTTGTGCTACGCTACTTAAAGATGTTGCCATCCTTGTTATCTTTATAAGATACTTAAATATACATTTATTTAGGAATAATTTTAAGCCTTTAATGTTCGTCTGTCAGTCTGTGCGCAGATAACTAACAACTAAAGGAATTACCATGTAAAGTTTAAAATCGATAGGACAATTCTAACATGCCTAACTTAACGAAAAAAGCTATCCGTCACGGACGTACGGACCGACCCTTATTATAGAAAAGCTTCGTTATTAAAAATGTAAAATTGTCAAGAGTGAAATCAGGATATAATTTCAAAAAGCGACACTTAAGGGATAAGACAATGGACGATAAACTGATTAACAGTACACCCCCAGTATTTAGAGATTTTAAGCAAAAGAGCATGTAACTACTATAATACGTCTCCTAAAAGTTTAATTGGTTATATTTGCATCTAAAAAGTCTTTGTTTTATACATTGAAGTAAATAAACCTTTTTGTGATTATTTGTATTACTCGAGAAAATCCAGAAAATGTACAAAATATGCACTGTACAAAATTGGTTCTTGAATTTTGTTGTCATTATATAAATATTCTATTAATCATAGTCATATTATAAAGTATGAAATAAACAAGGATGCCAACATCCATAAGAAGCTACCAATATCATGGATGGACAAACGGACAAAGTGCGTTATATTCCAGATTTTCAATTGTCATAAAAAAGAAAGAATATGCGATAAATCATAAAAATCACGAAACCTTTAGAGATGAGAGAATTTATGTCTTTTTATGCATGACCTAGGTCCGAAAGACTGGCATACAAAGTAAATAAAAATAAAGTACATGAAATCTTCACCAAAAATGTTAATGAGCAGCCGAAAAACATTTCCTCCATAGCGTTACGGACGGAAAGGCAAAGTGAATTAAAAAGTAGGTCCACTGTATAAAAATTGAGTGAATCGTGCCGTTGATATATTACATCTTGACTTGGGCTTAAGTTTCAAAGAAACGACAACATATATCAATATATAGCATATGAACAAGGATGATAACAAAAATACAATTAATGCGAAGCTCGATCAACAAAACTTACGGACAAACGAACATTGTGAAACATTCACAACAGTAATCAAACACTATTTAAAAGTCTAAACAAAAGTTAAATTAAATGAACCATATCGTTCAAGGAATATTTCAAAATTTATATGAAATGGATAATTACATAGAATAAAAAATAAATATAAAAAGTGTTGACAAAAACGCTTTAAAAGGTTAACATGCTCTAGATAGACATATGGACATTCTGGTAATGATTATAGAGTTGCCACGCTTTTTTTACCATGAGCCTTACTACAATATGTATTACAGGAATCATCATGTTAAGGTTAAAATCAATAGGACAATTTTAAAATGCCTTAACTATCAGGGCTATCCATAGTGTCCATATGGGACCCAAAAAATAGAAAACATTGTCGTTGTAAAATAATTTTGATTATAATTAGTTGCGCCTGTTTTAGACCAATTCAGCACCTACCTATTTCTGTCTTTTTTTCGCGCTCTATCATAACAGCAGTAGATACATTTTCTACGTCATTAACTATGACGCGGTTGAGCTGAGATTAGAACCTAACACCTCATCGACAAATTGGGAAGTAAGGTATACGAGAAAATAATAACAGAAAAAAATGATAAAACTAAGAGTTTTTAAGCAAATTTCTTATCTTTATATTAGTGTCAATTTTAAAAATATTTTTTTTTTCTTAAAAACATAAAAAATTGACTATATTCTATAAATTTGATAAATTGCTAATATTGTTAAAAATACAACAAATGATATTGAATTAATTTTTCTTAGATATTTAGTATTTTTAAAATGCTTCTTAAAAACCCAACTTACATATTAGGACAACAATTTATTTTATGCTTAAATAAAAACACAACAAAAAAATGTAATATTCTAGCTAATAATGAATGCAAAATAAACATCGAGCGCAAAACTTAATAAAATGATTATACTTTCCAGTATGGCTTCGAAACCGATTAATATCCGTTCAATAATAACATGTTTTCTGCCATCGGACCCTTGATGCTAACAAAACTGGTTTTAATCTTATAATTTTTATTTTAATACGATACGATAAATAACTATTAAGTCAGTTTTTAAATTTGTCAACATTGTTTTACTGTTTTATGAAAACTCCTTTTTTATCTCTCTCTTTTTTTGTCTTACATGCAATGTAAATTATAGTAAAAGACATTTAGTTTTCGTGACAATTAGAATAAACTAATTTTGTTATGATGCTTCTAGAAATTAGTTACGTTTTTTATTAGCGACTCTACTCTTAAGTACAAATTGTCCCTCTGACTGTCATTACATTTGTCCTTCGATATTTTCTCGGGTACCATTTCAGATAGATGTTTGCAATTTCTTGTCAAGAATTTTAATATGAATGAACATCTAATATCCATTTGTCCGTTTGTCTGTTTTTGCGTTTTCTAATTTTATTTTTAAAAGCAAAGCTATTTTATTTAGTGTCGTCGGTCTATCCGAGTGTAACAGAAATAACTTAATTTAGACTATTTATAATTGTCTTATTGATATCAAATTTGCTATACTGAATCCTATAACTTTTCGATTTGTTAATCTTCGCTTTTATGGATGCTGTCTTCTTTTTAATCTTTTTAAACATTATTCAATATTTCTTTTTAAATTTTTTTCTATTTAAATATTTTGTATTGGTTTATTTGCAAATTTTTGTACTCAGTATAAAGTACCATTGCATTGGATAAAAATATCAATATTATTTTTATTAAAATTTCTCGAGAGTTATATTACACAAAAGTCGAATAAGTGAATAGTATTTATTGACGGTTTACCTCAAAATGCCTAGTCGTTCACAGACCCCACCCACATTTTTTAAATAAATTGAAATAAGGGAGGAATTGTTTTTAAATTTTTGTTTGTTACTTCAGGTAAGGTAAGGTTATCTTATATTGGGATATTGGGTACATCTGCAAGGTAGCTGCGCTGAATAAAAGACTGGTGCAGGCTAGTAGTAGTTAGGGATTAAAAACTAACCCCCCCCCCCCACTGGCCATATTTTCAATAAATTGCGTGATGTGTTGGTAAGCAAATAAGAATATATGTAGAGTATCTTAATCTTAATTCCCCTTACATATTTACATAATAAATATTAATAAATATTTTATAAAATTTTGTATTTTTCAAGAAAATAATATAATGTACAGAAAATATTAAGATAACTGCGTAAAAATGAAATGTTTGATCATTACAGTTGTCCTGTTGTCTTTTTACCAGGTGAGATTCATTTGATCAAGTGCAGTTCACGGTAGACTTTTCCTATTAACGATTATCTCAAAAATCTATGATCTTTAAAGGCAGTTAGCTGCCAAACAGCTGAACGCACATCTCATGCCCGCACACTTTATGTTATGTGGCATAAGAAGGCCTATTAATTATCTGGAATAGCATAGATCCAGGGGTAGCTATTCTAACAATCGATTCTACAAAAAAAATCACAAAACCTTTTATTTTTTTATTTAACTGAAGAGGGGTGGGTAAGAAGTGGAGGAAAAGGGGAAGGGGTTTGAGGATGGATTCTTCTTGAGAATTGTTAGTCGGAATTTCATACCCTTTTCCCTGCATAGATCCTTAAACAAGTAAAAACGAGTTTTTTTTGCGCATTTATGTAAACTGCGAGAAAACTGCATTAAAGAACAATGACCATTCCTAATTATTTACAGTTCTCTTTTTGACGGTAAAAATTTTGAGTGAGTATAATCTAAACGTTCCACCGTTTGGCCATTAGCAGCATTTACATACAGTTCATAGATTTTTGGAGGTAATCGATTCCAAGGAACATATTACCTTGAACTGGACTAGATGCATTTTTTATTGTAACATTTATCATTCTTTCCAAACATGGCTCGTAACCGATTTATATCCGCTTGATAAAAACCGGTTCTTAGCTTTATTGGAAAAGCATGTGTTTTATCGTATCATTGAGAATTTTCCATGAAAAAAAAACCATAATATTAACACCAGCTTTGTTAGCACGGAACTTTTTTCCCTAGGGTCCAACAAAACTGGAGATAGTCTTTTTATTTTTCTATCCGCGAAAAGTTTTCACGAAAACACGATGCGATAAATAATTATTGTCGCCAATTAAAATTTCTAAAGCTTTTGAAGACTTAAAAATCTGTAGAAATATTAAAAGGTAGATTGCTAACTTGATTCACATCCTCAAGGATGATAAACAAAATTACCCCTTACAAATAAATTTATTTGTAAAAAAGTTTGGACACTTCTAGTTTTGATCAAAATCTACTATGAGTGTTTAAAATATCTTTATAATACGTTTTCATTGAAAGCCATAGAGTTTTAAGTATTTTTTAAAAAATAACATAAAATATATTTGTTTATTTGTGCACTTATATGTTATTAATTCAGTATTAACAAAATATGATAAAGAATTCTAATCTGGGCTCGGTAGCCGCGCATTTATTTACTAAGCTGCAGTTGCTGATGGGGTGACTGGACTCAAGCTAGGTGTTGCTTTGATTGAGAGTAGCTTAGGCTTAAGTGTGACATTTCTTCTTAGTAAAGCGATGCGACGTTAGCTGTATCTTTTAAAGCCGTTGAGCGTCATAACACATGAGCTACAGCTGCCATACAGCAATGCAGCTGCAGCTTAGAATGGCTTTGATCTAGTAAATCTTAGATTAGTTGTGGTTGATTGAGGGTGCGGCTTAGATTGGCTCAGTCTTTTTCTAAGCCGGTAGACAAAGAGGCTTCTGATAGCCGGCTTGCTGAATTCGGCTGTGGCTGCCGAGCCCTGTTTCTGATACTCCTTGAGGTTTCCATGGATTTCAAAATATTGTATTTCAGTATAACTTCAATTATCAAGCTAGCAAGTGATCTTTGTCAATAAAAACAAAAACAATGCAAATAATTTGCTAATTTAATCAGAGAATGTTAATAATGAATTTAAAACAAGTGATGTTTATTAGTTATGTTTTCTTTTTTGTGTTGATTAATGTACCTGTGGTGTATGCATTGGCTAGAATCGCCACCTATTCCATATTGGTCCTGCCAAGTATTATATTATCTGCACTAGTTTATTTATTTTATGACAGTGTACCCAGTGAAAAATATTCATTGTTGACCACAGCTGCAAAATCTGTTGTTGTCTGGCATATTGTCATGACTTTCTTTACATACATTTATTTCATACAAATTTCCATATTCTGTGGTTCTGTTGAGGATCATATGCAGGAAAAATCAAACTTGGTGTGTGATTGGAATACCCTTTGGATGGGCAGAACATTGGCCATTGCAATCATTGAATTCCAGATACTTAGACTTATATTTGAACTATATCCATATGAGTTTTTATCCCTAGATTGTGATATAATAGCCTATGCCCTAGCAGCATCAGTACCTCTCATTTCAACTGCAGCAAGTTTGGGCTATTATTTACCATCTGGAAACTTGTTCTTCAAACATTCCAGCAAAAATCTGTTGTATAAACTTAACATTTATATTCTAAATAATCTGGATGAGCCTCACATACTACAAGCAAGATCACTGCTATATCTTATGTTCATAGTTCTAGAATCCATAATCAGATTGAAGAGGCTCTGGAAAAAATTAAAATCCCGCAACAATGTGATGCCTTTTGAACCCCAAAACTCCACTCTACAATCAGCCATTTCCTTTTCTCAAAATATTAACATTAGCATAATTGTGCTACCAATGTTTATATCACTAATGCTACTGAGTAATATATTCCTAAATGGAATAACAGTCAACACAATGTATTTAGCAAATGTTATTTTGGATTGGTTCCTCTGGGTGCTGCCAACCTACTGGGTTGTCTCATCTCAAGAAATTCTTGTCTTTATCAAAATGAAGTTTAGCCAGCTAAAATCAAATTTTGGATACTTTTAGTGAAAATGTGTCTTCATATTTGATATCCCATAGTATACAGTTTTTGTAGACTTTAAAACCCATAAAAACAATATTATTTGATGTGTAAAAAACAATTAGTGATTCCTAAAATTTTTCTTTCCCTTATGTTGACAAACAATATCTCAAATCATTTTAAAAACAATGATAAAAACATTGGTAATTTTGCAACAAAGCATAAATGAATTCAAAACTATATGAAATAAAATTTTTCAATATTTGTTTAGTTGAAATACTATCTAAAAAATTATAATATAACAGTGATTTTCAAATATCTGTGCTTTTATTTTAATAAAGCTTTTCTTGGATCTACACTTTAAGTGATACAATGTAAGTAAAAGGTAAAAGATTCCATCCTTCGAGTCTAGTACGAATTAATCTGTTTTCTCTCTTACATTCCTAATTTTACATACAGCTGGAAATTGTATATACTTTTCCTGGGTTTCTAGATTAATATTATATAAATATTGATTATACCTAGGTACATAGCTGAGAATTATTTAGTCCTGGGTATGATATACCTTAACTGTTTCCCATGAATTACCTAGGTGTACAGCTGGGAATTATTTACTAGTCCTGGGTATGATACACCTTAACTGTAGCCCATGAATTACCTAGGTGTACAGCTGGGAATTATTTACTAGTTCTGGTTATGATATACCTTAACTGTATCCCATGAATTACCTAGATGTACAGCTGAGAATTATTTACTAGCCCTAGATATGATATACCTTAACTGTAGCCCATGAATTACCTAGGTGTACAGCTGGGAATTATTTACTAGTCCTGGGTATGATATACCTTAACTGTATCCCATGAATTACCTAGATGTACAGCTGAGAATTATTTACTAGCCCTAGATATGATATACCTTAACTGTAGCCCATGAATTACCTAGGTGTACAGCTGGGAATTATTTACTAGTCCTGGGTATGATATACCTTAACTGTATCCCATGAATTACCTAGATGTACAGCTGAGAATTATTTACTAGCCCTAGATATGATATACCTTAACTGTAGCCCATGAATTACCTAGATGTACAGCTGAGAATTATTTACTAGCCCTAGATATGATATACCTTAACTGTAGCCCATGAATTACCTAGATGTACAGCTGAGAATTATTTACTAGCCCTAGATATGATATACCTTAACTGTAGCCCATGAATTACCTAGGTGTACAGCTGGGAATTATTTACTAGTCCTGGGTATGATATACCTTAACTGTATCCCATGAATTACCTAGATGTACAGCTGAGAATTATTTACTAGCCCTAGATATGATATACCTTAACTGTAGCCCATGAATTACCTAGATGTACAGCTGAGAATTATTTACTAGCCCTAGATATGATATACCTTAACTGTAGCCCATGAATTACCTAGATGTACAGCTGAGAATTATTTACTAGCCCTAGATATGATATACCTTAACTGTAGCCCATGAATTACCTAGATGTACAGCTGAGAATTATTTACTAGCCCTAGATATGATATACCTTAACTGTAGCCCATGAATTACCTAGGTGTACAGCTGGGAATTATTTACTAGTCCTGGGTATGATATACCTTAACTGTATCCCATGAATTACCTAGGTGTACAGCTGGGAATTATTTACTGGCCCTGGACCTTTGGATACAGATATACCTGAACTGGATCAAGTCTTTGTTAGAACTGAGCAACTTCAAAACAACAGAAAGGTAACTATTTGGTTAATTATTCTTTTCAAAGTGTATATATTTTAAATGTCTGTCCATTAAGATCCCGCAAATATCTGAACTAAATAGGGAGAGAGGGTAAATCTTTCTAATACTAAATGATGCTAAAATAATCTACCGGAAGATTAATTTAAAAATAATTAATAAAATTCTCTATTCCAAGTTATTTTAAGATAAATTTCAATTATTTCGTATTGTTTACCTATTCATGCATATCATTTTAGCAAAAGATATTGTCTATACTTCATCCTATATTGTTTTAAAATAAAGTACCACATTGATTAAGATTGCTTAATTTCTATAAAACCTTCCCGCCACCCATCAGACTTAATTGGGTAAAATTCAAATTTCCATTGATTTAAAAAGAAGAAAAATATTAAATGATATTAAAATCATGAAACTTTTCATGAAATAGATATAAATTGTCTTTTGAGCATGACCGACAGAGTGAATTGTCTACATGATACTCTTTCAGTTAGAACTCTTTTAACCAAGAACTCAGTCATGACTCATGTATCTTAAATAACAGCCAAAAAAATCCCTTATCCGCCCTAGAGTCACGGACATACTTACAATATACGGATATCTAAAAAATTTTAATAAATTTAAAAAGTGGTTTTAGCAACCTCATACATTAACTTCTGTAATTCCAAGTATAAGCTCAAGGATAAATATGTAAATGTCAAAAGGCCTCACATTGCTAAAGTGTCCATTCAAACTAAACAAAAATTCAATCTCCAATATGCAGCTAATTAAACTTTAAATTTGTAAAAAAAAAACTTTAATTACACCATTTTCTCCATATAGGTTAGCTATCATCATTAATTTAGACAAGTTGAATTTGTCCTAACGATTCCTATAAGGCACAATATGGAAAGATTAAAACTTTAAAGTGATTTTAAACCGCATCCATAAAGCCATGTAAATTTGAGTTTTTTTATTTACCATTGAAAATATAAGGGAAAAAAATTCCTTCATTTTAATATGCAACATTATGTTCTTATTATCATTTAAAGCTAAACTTAAAAGTATTTGTCAAATTTATTTTAATGACACTTTTAATGCTATTTTACAAGTGCTTTAATTGAGTCTACATAAATAAGTTTATAACTGACATATTGTCGATAATGATAATCTAATGACATCTTTCTGGGTTTCGTATAAACATTATTGTTGTAGATTCCAAAGCACGTGTGAACTCAACTCTTATCATGGATAAAAAAAAATGGGGTATTTATACAAAATAGCAAATATATCAATTTATATGACCCTTTTAGCATCTGCAGAATGAGGAGGGAATAATTTAGTTTTTTCTTTATTACTTAGGTCAGACTATGTTGCCCCACAATGTTGGCTTTGCATAAAATAAGTATATATAGAATTAACTCTAAATAAATGCATGCTCTCCTTTATATTGTTAATGTAAATTTTCAACATTTTTATGTAAACATCAGATTTTTATTCATGGTTTCAAGATTAGAAAAAAGATACCATTTTTTACAGACCGATAAATCAGCTTCTAAAAATAAGTAGATAACATTGCCTAAAGCTTATATTAATTAAACATATTTTTAGAATTAGCTTAAGCTAGATAGAAACATTCCAATATAAATAAACTAAATCCAAAGTTGTTACTTATATAAAAACAGGCGCCTTCACACAAAGTACAGTTTATTTTTCTTTATCTTGTTTATTACTTAAGATCGAGCAGGTAGGATAGGTTATATTGAGTACTGGGAAGCCCTGCATGGTTAGGGCTCCCAACAGGTTTCGAAAAACCAATTCTCCCGTTTTTAAAAATAAATTTGAAAATTATTGGTGCTTTATTATCTTCTATTAAAAAAGATTTAAAAATTATAGAGTTGCTAAACATCTCTAAAATCATCGATCAAAAGAGTATAGTATAGGATATTCTAGAACATGCTAAATCTATAGAGTGACTACACACACACATCCATAATCATTGATTAAAGGGTATAGTATAGGATATTCTAAAACATGCTAAATCTATAGAGTTGCTACACATCTATAATCATTGATTAAATAGTATAGTATAGGATATTCTAGAACATGCTAAATCTATAGAGTTGCTACACATCTATATAATTATTGATTAAAGAGTATAGTATAGGATATTCTAGAACATGCTAAATCTATAGAGTTGCTACACATCTATAATCATTGATTAAAGAGTATAGTATAGGATATTCTAAAACATGCTAAATCTATAGAGTTGCTACACATCTATAATCATTGATTAAAGAGTATAGTATAGGATATTCTAGAACATGCTAAATCTATAGAGTTGCTACACATCTATAATCATTGATTAAAGAGTATAGTATAGGATATTCTAAAACATGCTAAATCTATAGAGTTGCTACACATCTATAATCATTGATTAAAGAGTATAGTATAGGATATTCTAGAACATGCTAAATCTATAGAGTTGCTACACATCTATAATCATTGATTAAAGAGTATAGTATAGGATATTCTAAAACATGCTAAATCTATAGAGTTGCTACACATCTATAATCATTGATTAAAGAGTATAGTATAGGATATTCTAGAACATGCTAAATCTATAGAGTTGCTACACATCTATAATCATTGATTAAAGAGTATAGTATAGGATATTCTAGAACGTGCCAAATCAACATTTCTTCTGGTTCATGGAAACAGGGATTGGTGGAAGCTGAAAAGTGAAATTGATGTAGTTTATTGAGTAGGGTTTATATGCCTGATGAAGAGTATTTTTTATATTTAGCAAAACTTTAAGCAAATTTCCAATTAAATTTCTGTAAAAAAATCTAAAATTTAAAAGGTTCTTAATTAAAGTAAAAGATTAACCCCCTGCACGATCTTTTAATAACTCTACCCACTTGGTGGCGACCTTTTGCTGACTTTCAATTGGGTCTTTGAATGTCAGTCAATAGCATCAGAATTATAGACATAGCCAAGTCGCTAAAAAAAGAGCAGAAAGCAATTGGCTACCAGACGAAAAAGGTTTCAACCACTTGGGCCATTTATTTGTCTGGGTTATGCTTCTATACTTCTAAATTTATTGGCCTTTCTATATTCCTTTTGACTCGAGCTTCACACCTCTGGAAAATATGCACGTATTTGTATGCTTTTTAAAAAATTGTTTTTGCTATCCCTTATCCATAAAAAAACGCGCGTAAAGGTTTGCGCGCAGAAACATAAATGATTACAAGATCTGCAACTTGATAAGGCACTTTCACACAAAGTATATTGTTGAGCACTGATAACCCCCCCCCCCTTTCTTTTTAAATGAAATGAAAGTCAATTGGGAGTATTTTGCGTTTGTCTATTTATTTATTAAGGTCAGGTTAGGTTATATTGGGACAGGGCCACCGCAGGGGTTATGATAGAGAAAGAAAAAAACTACCTCCAATCATTACTTTCAACTTATTTAGAAAATGGGGGGGGGGTTCACCATTGCTCAACATGCAATTTGTTTCAAAGCACCCTCGATAACCCTAAATACTTAAAGTGGAAATGGAATAATAAACTATGGAAAAAGTTGCTTTATGAAACGCAGCTGTAAGCTGGTTGTCTGTCTTTCCCTTTATAATACTTCTCAGAATTAGATTAAGGAAAAGAGGACTTTATTACACGTTTTAGCTGAAATCTTAAGGTATAAGACCGTCGATAATAAAGCAATATACATCTCAACATTGATAAATACAATTTCTCCTCTAGTAAATTAGGATTATTGATTGAAAAATTTGGACACTATTAATTTCCTGTGATATACATATATCAATTTATCATCCATTGTGTTATTATTGTAAGATCCCTTATTTTTTATCCACTAATATTAATCCAATAGACATATACAACAGCTTGCCTTAGGCTATTTTCAGACAATTTTTTTACTCTCTTCATGTCCCTTTGAATGAAAAGCACCTAGATGCTAGGAACGCATCGACTTGTTAACATTAAAAGATATTGTTATAACGTGTTTCTTAATATTAAATATTAGAATAGTTATTTATCGCATCGTCATATAACCAGGTTTCTGAGGATAGTAAAATAAAAATTTTAAGATTTATCAAAGTAACCAATATATTATTAATTGGATGATGCACCAAATTTTCATGTACTCTGATATAGTGATGCATGTAGCTGACTTTAATTAATGATAACCCCCTTTATCCTATTCTCTCGCCTTCTTCTGTATGAACGAACTGATCAATAAATGAAATCCACAACTGGTTCTATTCCACGGTAAATCAACCAGATTAATATCAATACTAGTTATGAAACTTTTTGTCTAAAGCATAACATCTTAAAAATGGATGGTTCGAGTTTCACGAAAGATTTTAATTTGTCTAAAGCTAGCAAAGTTTATATCTAGTTTAATGACTAGTAATGGTTAATTGTATTATAAACAAAGATCTAAAGGGATAAGAAAATGTACAAAAAAATACATCCTCAATGATGTTACATTACAAATCCCCCTTCGTATATTAAAATTATTAATCAAAATGTTTGGAAACTACTTGTAAGAAACCAACCAATCAAAATTCAATTTAAGTTCCCTAAGTAATTTAAGATCCCAAAGTTATTGTTTTAAGTGTAATTTACATTCCAATGTCCTTTTCCTCCCAAAATAAAAAAAACTAATCTTGTAATCACGAAACCTTTCTTATTTTTAGTTGATTATTATGGCTAATCCTGATAAGCTTGTTCAATTTCACTATTTGGACCATTTTCTTGTGGACTGCGTGGCAAGGTAATCTATCTATCTATCTGTTTCTCCTTCCTATCTATCTATATATTGCTATACCATTGATTCATTCTATCTGTTGTATATCTATATCAATTGATGTAGAATATACGTGAATATAATGACAGGGGAAAAATTATCATTAATATGGGTTGCTATTTCCCCTGTCATTTATTGGTCAGTTTGTTCATCCAGTAGGATGGGATTTGATGTATCGTTATTATAGCCGGCTACAAGTTTCACTTATTCGGAAAACACAATAATCTGGTGTAAGATTCAAGTAATAATAAATCCATTTATATCTATCTACCTATCTATCTTTCTATCCATCTTTTTATCTATTTATCTATTTCTCTACTTATATAACTATTTATACATTTTATTTCTTCAAAAAAGAAGAAAAGAACATATAAACATTTCTAAAAAGTTTAAAGATTTATTACAGTATTCAGCTGTAACCAAAACTTTTCAGACGAATGTAATTTCTAAGACATTATGTATAAGATGTATAGACGTATTTACTGGGTGTCTGAGACAAAACTCATTTTATCCTATTGCACAAAGTAGTTTTTAAGATCTCAATAACTACTAATAATCTAAATAATCGTCACATAGGTCCCGTTATTGTTTTAGGCTCTTTTTTTCAAATTTAGGTCTTGGGATGGGTTTAAGCTATCTTTCTATCTTATTTTAGCCCCTTTGAGTATATACAGAGCCCTTAGATTCTAGGGGCTTGAAATCTTTTGTTTCAAAACGAAAAAATAAGTACATATGAAAAGGTTCATCTCGGCCAAACCGTTTCAGAATTAATTATACCAATGGTTATCTTCTGTTGTTAAGCTTAAAAAAACACTCCTAACATATATAAATCAATATTTTAAGATTAATATTTTAATTTGATTATAGGAGGAGAGTTGATTTTCTGTTAGAAAATTTAGTTACAGAGGTATAGTTACTTTCTTTATTTGGCCATTAGACAGTGGACGATAATTTGATGTACATAACTGTTGGTGCTGAACAAAATTACATTCTCTGTATGTTAAATAAAATTTTAAAAAGATTTTGATACTATTGGAATGGAATCAACCAATCAAAATTAAATAAAAGTAACCAAAAGTGTCTGATCCAACGAATAAGATCACATAGTTATAAATCTTTCAGTACCAGTGTAGTTTACAGTCCAAATTTTTTTAAATGAAAAGGTTGGGTGATTACTTGATAGTTAACAGCTTTTAATGTTTCTTGCCTTAATTTGGTGCTTTAATTTCGATTTTACCAACAAAAGCATAAAAAATCTTTTTAGTCCAGATCATGTCGTGCACAAAGTTTTGCCAAGGGGGGGGGGGGGGGGTTGGGCGGGGGGGGGGGGGGGGGGGGTGGTGAGTTTTTTTTTTGGGGGGGGTGGGTGGGGTGGGCGCGGGGGG
>LS055211.1:0-19132 GCA_900241095.1 Acartia tonsa
CCCTGAAGAGTAGAATCCGATCGGTTCAGTGGTTACCGAGATCTTAAGGGACAGACAGACAGACGGACAGACAGACATCGTTCTACTTTGTATTATAGATAACAAAAATATTCCTGAAAAAAAAAGAAAAAGGATGTCTCTGTGTGTGTGTAGTAAATGATTTTCCTATCCGCTGAACTGATATGGTTCTTCTTTACAGTGAAGCTTCTCTAAATTAAAACTGGAGGGTCAAACACAGCCGCTCTTTAAATCAAAATACTGTGTTTTAGAAAATGAATGCCATTAATAGTGAACCATTTCTATAATAGGGCACGGTCAGTCTAGCCTATATTAATTTACATTTATCCAGGACATTTATCAGTTGTAAATTTTTCTAAAGGTGAATTTTAAAATTTGATAAAACCAACGAGAATTTAAAACTTTAGACGATAAGGTTTTTAAATTTAATCAACTCTAGAGGCCTCTAGGAGCACTTGAGGAGAGGAGAGCCGAATTTGATTTCTCTTGAGAGGGTGGTGGTACCCTCCCCCAAAATAGGTATAAACCTTCCCGGGACCAATAAGAAGCTACCCTGTTAAGGATAACCCTATCGGTTCAGTGGTTTGCGAGATTCTTCGGTACAAACACACAGACACACAAACACACAGGACCAAGACAAACAGACATCCTGTTACTTTATTATAAAGATTAACCAGCGGCTGCGCCCCTATCATATAGGAGTTTCTCAATTTAAAGGGGCAGTGAGGCAAAAAAAAGTTGCCTAAAAGCATAAAAGGACTTAAATCTAAAAATAAAAAAGCCTAAAAGACCTATGTAAGCCTTCCTCAATAAGGAAAACAGTATCTGCTCAGTGGTTATCGAAATTTTAAGCTACAGACAAAAACCTTACTACTTTACATATTCAATATAAATAATAAAATAGGGCGGAGATTGTATAACAATTATAAATATTAATGTATGAGAGCTTGATTTCATCTGTTAATGAACATTAAAAGAACCTAATATGAATTAGGGGTGTTTATAAAAAATAACCAAATTTATAAGCTAACAAATTTAAATTATTTTGTTATTTATAAACTCTAAAACGGATGCGCTTTTGGTGTTATTCTTTCTTACCTTTTTTAAAACTAAGACTTTTCTACATTTTGGGGAAGGTCCGTATGTCTGTATAGCTCTGATGGTCAATTTAGGCATATTATTATTGTCCTATCAGTATCAACTTAAAACTCTGCACAAGGATTTCTGTAACTTTTCTTTTTATTTTTTCCATATTTTTTTACACAAAATAATGCAGGCTATTAATTTTTTTCAGTTCAAATGAATGCCTTTTTTTTAAAAAGGGGATTTGCTTTAGCATAAGGGTGGCATATATACATATATGATGAGGCGTATTAATTACATCTTAAAGAAAGAGAAGTAGGTGGGTCTCTACCCAAAATCCTCCTGGGATACTTGTGAAATGTAATCTCCTCACCCCTAACTTGACTTTGGATAAAAGATTTTCTCACCACTTCTTTAATAAATGAGCAAGGATGACAATATCAATAAATGCGAAGCTAGAAAAAGAATATTTACAAACATAGAGTATCTACACATTTAATGTAAAATGATAAATTTATTACGTTTAAAATTATATAAAAATCAAAACGTTCTCTACGTTGTATCTAACTGTTTCAGGAATCATTATGGAAAAATCAGGATAATTTTGACATGACTAAATTAACGATTATAGCTTAATAAAGTCAATCCTAATTATAGAAATGCTTCACTTTAAAAAATGAGGGTGACTTGGATTTTTACACAATTGTTCAAAATTTAAATTTTGAAAATGAGAACAAAAGCTTTAGAAGTATGATTTAAAATATATGTTATGTTTATTTATCGCATCGTATTATAGACAGCTATCGTGGATAAAAATTTAAACAAGTGATGAAAAATCATAAGATTGAAACCAGGGGCCGACTTATAAAATAATTTAATTTAAAATGACCGCCTAATCTCATTGTGCATACATGTCTCCGAAAAAAGGAAAGAGACGATTTAAGAAAGGACTCAAAAGGGTTAATAAGTAGGGGGTAGTAGGTAAAAATGGGGGTGGCCACATGTGGTCTGTATATTCAGGTCAGGGTCTCACACTGTTTGTTTGGTAAGCTGACCCCTTTCCTTCCCCACCCCGTTTTATCCCCACAAACCCCCTTACCCCTTTCTCATACTTATCCTTCCCTATTACATGAAGTTGACCGCTCATAGAGAAGCCTACTTCCAGGTCAACTCAATTCATAATAACAATATCCCCAGAAGATAAAAACCGTTGCATAATACACGATAATAATCTTCCCATTAGTGGCTCTTTAAATATTTGTAGTCATTCATTTAAATATCCAAGGTAAAATATATTTTGTAAGAATTCACAAAATTGCGGTATTTATAAAATAATATAAAAGGCCAGTTTTAATAAGCTTAAATTCCCTTATTCTGCCAATGATTATATTTTTTATGTTCAAGTGTAATGTAATTAATATCAATATATACCAAAATTTTCAAAAAAAAAAAACCCAATTGTAAGAGGATAACGCCCAGAATTGTTGTTCTAAAAAGAAAAATAATCTGTAATGATAATATTATTGTTCTCTAAACTCTTGATACACTCTTATCTGATTTGAATGACAAGAAATTATTCCTAAACCATATCTATTATTTACAAGTTATCAAAAAAAGGAAAATAGATGTCGGTCGACCTTTAACTTAAATGACTGATCTCTTTTTTAGACTTACAAGGATTTTTCATGTCTGGATTAATTTCCATTGGTGAACTGGCAAACGGACTCACTGACTTGAATTATAGAGAAGCTTTGTGCAAAAAGAAGTTGTTCCTTTTAACTCTTCATTTTCATGATTCAACCTTATTTAGATTTTTAAAAACAAGGGTGGCAACATTCATAAAAGCCTTCGCTTAAACGGTAGAACAAACGGACATTAAGACACGTAAAGTGTCTGAAATGAATAAACAGAATGTAACTTTATAAATCTAAACAATATTGTAAGAAAAATTGTTGCAAAACTGCTTAAATACTTGTAAGGGATATTTTTAGGACTTGATTATAAAGATGCTTCGCTTATAACATTGTACCTTGTTGTAATAGGCATCAGTATTTTAAATATCAGATGACTAGGATGATTATATCACATAATAATTATTGTAAAAAGGTTAAAAAACAACATGTTTCAAATGTACATATGGACATTCTGGTAACGATTGAAGAGTTGCTACGATTTCTAAGTCGTACATAGCTACTACAGGAATCACCATGCCAAGTGAAATCAATAGGAAAATTCTAACATGCATAAATTAACAATAAGAACTATCCGTTAAGGACGATCCGACCCTAATTATAGAAAAGATTTGCTTAAAAAATAGAATACCATATTATTGGTTTATTATAATTTGATAAACTTTAATATTAATATTATTGCGTATTATTATTTATCCTTAGCAAAGCTACTCATAAGTTGAAAATGTCCACCTGTCTGCCAGTCTGTTCGCAAGCTATGTTGAAGAAGAAGCGTGATTTTCACTTCTACTAAATATATATATGTCTATGCTAAAAATATACATTCTCTAATATCCTTTGCCAGTAAGTCATAATTTGTAAGCTTATCGAAAAATCACTTGAATTTCTAAAGGTGTATTGTATAAAAACAAAAAAAGAGAAAAAAAGATTTAAATTGAATAAAATGCATGACAAATTTTATTGAAATTAAAGATACCTATTAAAAACGGTAATAAAATAAATTTATTTGTTTATTGTTCATTTATTATTATGATTATTATTTATTGATATCATGTGTGGCAAGACACAGGAAAAGGAGATTTAAAGACTTTAATAGGACACTCTTTTTGCCCCTTTTTTTTTAAAGATAAAATGATTTTTAATGTTTTTTTGTACTTTAAAATTTAATTGAAGAATCTAAATTAAAGAAATCATAAATAGCAACTTTGTTTCATATAACTCTAATTCATTGGTTCCTATTGTAATTTTCATCATAAATGCAAACAACAAAATCTTTAATTGCACGGACTTTATCTATACGTATTGATCGAATAGAATTTAACAACTGTTTTTGGGCAAGGCATTCTTCATATGGCCACTTTTAATGTCATACATATGAAAAAGCAGCAGCAAGTACAAGTTTAGAGATATTGTTTGTTTTTCCGGCTTATGCCTCGGCCACACAAGGTTATGAAACTTGCAACCAATGCATACAATTTTTGCAATCATTTTCTAATTATATAATTTATTTGTTTTTATATGCGTATACATATCTCCTGAATAAGGAGGTTACATATATATATATGTATATATTTCTATGAAGTATCAGATTGTCCTTTTAAATCTTAAACCTGGCTGTTCGACCGGAAATCCAAAGTTGCAGGAGAGTGTGTGTGTGTGTGTGTGTCTCAAGGTAAAGGATATAAATAAATGGATCATATCATCAGGGATAAAAAGATAAACAATGGGAACCAAAAACAGGTTGAGTTCAAAAATTCATAAAAATCATTATTGCTCTGCCAAGTTTGATTTGTAGAGCCAGCCATTTATAGGGTTAAAAACCCCCCGAGTCATTTAAAAACTTATAAAAAAACAAATCATGCCTCATACAAATGTTTTTTTTTATTAAATAATATAATTTCATTGATACTACAATATATACTAGCAACGACTTCGCCCTTAGAGCAGTTGATAGAAGGTGGGAGATCGACCATATAGTTTTAATTTTATTTTTAAAAGAAAAAGTTAAATTGTTTTTAAGGGGTTGGAGTGGTTTTAAGGAATTGGGATGTTGGAAGTATCCTCCCCTAAAATAGTTTTAAACCTCTGGACATATGAGAAGCTTTACTGTAAAGGAGAAACATATCTGATAGAAATTATTTTTCTTTTAAGATGTGACTTAAATTCTTAATGTAAGATTTATTTTTAAGTTTAAAGATAGACAAGTATATCTAAAGATTTCCTGATCTCTATATCCCTGACTGTTATAAAGACACCGACAGAGAGAATGATACTCTGTTGCCAGGAATTTCACAAGTCCCACCCTCCTCTCCGGGCATATCAACAACTGCTTTTACCTTGACTTTTTAGGCGTATTAAGTAACAAAAATAAAATACTATGACAGCTGAATATTATTACACGATTTACTTGATATTTTTTGCTTATATATACTTTGAAGTTATGTAAGTTTTTCCAATAAAAAAAAAGATTATAGTTTAATTTGAAGGCTGGGCCTTATCAAAAGTTAAATTTGAAATTACTAGTGGTTTTGCCTCTATCATCTATGGGGATTTTTTTTTAAAGTGAGGATGGCACAGAAATACATCTCTAGACTTTTTTCTTGCCTTTCTGACGTATTGTGTATCGGGAATGGGTGTGGGGAGGCGTTAACACCTCCATGAAATAGAAAATTTATTAGTTGAGCTTTTTTTAATACCATCAATTCTCACACCTTCCCCTGGCAAATATCTGTGCACTTCAAAATCATCTTTCCGCTTTCTATCATTTAATGATAATGATTGATTTATAAGATCTTTTTTTTTTGCAAATGTATTTTAAAACTTTCAAGTTTCAAATATAAAACAAATTTTCCATGATATTATTTCTATTTCATTTGTGTAATGGCTGTGTTTTACCTTGTTTTTGAATCCCTGTCAACGGTTTATAAACTGTACTGCAGTTTGCTTAAATAATGATTATGCATACCTATGCCCAAGATTATTTATTCGGGTTTATTTTATCACTCTGTTCTCTGTATATACAATTATACTGTAGTTTACTTAAAGTATGATTATGCATACCTATGCCCTTTTCAAGATTATTTATTAAGGTTTATATTAGCATTATGAACGCTGTATTATACATATGTGTACTGTAGTTTGCTTAAAGTATGATTATGACTACCTATTCCTTTCCAATATTTTTTATTCAGGTTGATATCAGAACTTTGTACTGTAGTTTACTTAAATAATGATTATGCATACCTATGCCCTTTTCTAGATTATTTATTCAGGTTTATAACAGAACTGTGTACGCTGTATTATTTAAATGTCCTGCAGTTTACTTAAAGTATGATTAAACAAATCTATGTCCTTTTCTAGATTAAAATATAATAAACTATGCCTGTTTGCTGGCCAATACACTATCCTTGTAATTACAAGGGATGTCTTAAGCGTTAATTATTGCTTTTTCATGATATTTATTTTTAGTGACATGTTTATTCTACCTTTATATATTGACTTGATTATATACATATTACCTAGCTAGTCATGAAATAAACAATTTCTATTTAAATTTGAAAAAAACTTTAAAAGCCAGTTCTCTTATTAACAAGGCAAAGATAGAAAACTATAACTTAAAATTAAATAAATTTAAAGGTTAAATATTTTTTTGAATTTGATTTTTTAAAAAGTGTAGGTTTAGTGATTTTCAAGTCATTAATAAAAAGGCCAAGAGAAGCTTTAAAACAGGTTAGGGGCAAATCATTTGGAAAAAATAAAAAAAATATTCTCATGGACTCCAATGATGGAATAAGTTTGTTTTACTTTTACCAGAAAATACAAGGAATAAAGGCAAGAATGGCAACCAAGCCTTTATTTTTTTTGTGGGGGGGGGGGAGGGGTGGAGGAAAGAAATACATTTTCTGGGAGGTGATTTGGAGAAAATTATTATTCGTAAAATTATTACATCGGGGGTAAAACTATCTTTTTAATAATTCAAGGGTGATGTATAAGTTTGCATTTCCTTCCTTTTTGATGCCTTAGAGTGGTTGTAAATAGGCCCAAGAAAAGTCAATATGATAGTGTCTCAAATCATGCACTAATGCCTCTAAAAATTAAATTACTTTTATAAGTTTAGACTTACAACAGCACAAGGGGAAAATACAAACTTTTTTACTTACTTTCCATAATCAAACCGCAAATAATATTTTTCTCACATTAGAGGCAACATTTCTAAATAAATTCTAAACTACTAATATTATTAAAAAAAAAACTTTTCTTTTGAGATTCAAGTAATTTCTGCTGATACAAACCGGTTAACAAGAAAGAGAAAATAAATAGGATGTTTAGAAATTATCCAAGCAATACAATTTTTCCTTGCTCAGCATCAATTTGTATTGCGTAAAATAAGACATAATAATACATATCAGTTAATAAATAAGACAGGGTCTTTTTCTTGGGGGTGGGCATTTTATTGGCAATTTCTAAGGCAGGATGGAGATACCCTTTCCACAAATAGTAATAAACTTTCCCTGGATTTATAAGAAGCTTCATTGTAAAGGAGAACCATATCGGTTCAGTGGTTGGCGAGATACTTCGATATAGACAAAAAAAGTTACTACTTAATATAATAGGACTTGCCTTTAGTTCACAAACCATAAGTTTTTTATACACCAAAAATAACGAAAGTTACTGTTTTCTAAAATGAATATATTTTCTAAAATCTGTCACAGGCTGGTAATTAATTCACAATAGTTTTCAAATAACAAGACTATTTTGACAACAAATTTCTGGCTTTAAAAAAAGTTTATTACATACAAAACTTATTGTATTATATTATAAAATAAACTTTTGAGACTACCGTTGCGAATTTAAGGTGCTAAATTTGCTTGATATGTTAAAATTGTTTAGTTTTAAAAGAAGAATATTAATTAAAAACTTCGTTGTCTAACAATCTTTTACAATAAAATTGAGCATGATGTTTTTAAGGCAAGTGTTGAAGTAATATTCTAATGATCTGGCGCTTTCTTTTAAAGTGCCTAGCGAGCACCGAATTCCTTAATTGGGAAATAAAGTGAAAATATTGGGAGATTAGTAAGCTTCCCTATATACATATATATATACCTAAGATAACCTAACTTAACGAAAACTAAGGTAACCAGAAAAACTAACCCGCCCTCCTCCTTTTGAATTCATATCAACTTTACGGGGAACAACATTTTTAAAAATTTTATAAAAAAAAAGTTTTATTTGCCATATTGAATATCTTGCAAGTCTTTCTTTAAATGCATTGAGCTACTTATTGCTACAAATTGTACTTCATTTCTAGGAGTGTGTTTGCAAGAATAAACAATTATAGAATAGCCATGCAAAAGCCACCTTTAACTTTTTTTTTCAAAAGTAAAATTATGTTTTATTTCATTTTCTTAGATTCTAAAGATTTCGTTCCATTGCTAAATTTTTAAGCTTGTTCTATCTCTAAAAATAGAGAAGCATATAAAGGAGTATGCCTACTTAACAAAATTACTTACAGAATAGCTTTGCTACTAAATTATGTATAGTGCATATAAAATATAACATTTCTAGATTGAGATTGTATATAGCATTTTAATTAAAAATTTTATTTAAATTGATCTAGACATTTGTAGCCGCACCGACCCTTGTGTTCTTGAGCCTCACAGTGGTAGTCGAAGCCCGGCTTGTGGCACCGGAGCGGTCAGTCTGCTCTCCGTGCATCTGAGACTGATACTTAAAATAATTTTTGAGTTTGATTTAAAGAAATTATTTTATAAAACATAACACCTTTGGCTATTTGTAAAATTTTTTCTATCATCACAAGGATTTAATAAAAATATACTATTTGTTAAATGGTAATAAAATTGTTAATACAAGACTAGGAATTTTTTAAAGTATCCATCCCTGTGGCTCTGAACGTATAGAAGACGCCTGTTGTACCACTGTATTTGTCGACGGTTTCAAAATAGACGTTAAGGCCCAGGACTGCGGCGGTTGGCCGCCATTTCCGCCACCAACTGCCCCTGTGCCGCCACGTGACGGTGGTATTATGGACGGAGCGTTTTTAGAGAGGATTTTGGGTTTAGCGCCGCCGTTTCCTTCGCTGGGTTCTGGTGAGACGGTTCGGCAGGAGCGAGCTGATTGGAATGTGCTTTCACCGCTGGGTGATAAAGGCCTACTATATTTCAAGAATAAACATTAAACATGATGCTGATCTATTTTAAACTTGTATCATCTACACAAATTTCTTCAATTCTTATTAAGATGAAAGAAAATCCAAGACTTTAACTATTTTTTGTCAAAATTTTTTCCACATCTTTATAACTATTGAACGAAATCCAAGAATCTAAAGTGATAAAGCCTAAAGACAATGATCAATAAATTAATGTACATCCCAAATGATAATATACAAAATTACCCCTTCTTTAGATTAAAGTTAGTGGTTGAAACGTTTGGACACTCAACTTAATGAACCAAACAATCAAAATTCAATATAAGTCCCCAAAGTTGCTAAGCCAACAAATAAGAAACATTATTTTGAAACTTTGGGGACTAGTGTAAAAAAGTCCAATATTCCCTTCCTCCCTGATTGAAATCAGTTGTGAAAAATTGAGTGACTTAGTTTTCATTAATCTATCCCCGCATCCAAACTTTTGGGTAAAAATTGTTTATTCTCTCCTGTTCATTGGATTGTACTGTGATAGCATGGAGAAAATATTGATAGGTTGTTCTGAAGGTGCCAGGTATTCGTTAGACCCTCCCTGGATATTTTCTTGCTAAAATAATTATAAGATGTTATATGCAAATTATCAATATTAACAAAGGTGATATCATCCTCTATAATACAAAGTAGCTTGATGTCTATCCGTTCGTTTCTTAAGATCTCGGTAACCACTGAACCGATTAGATTCTACTCTTATTAGGGAATATGCCTACTGGTCCTGTGGTGGTTTTAGGCTATTTTCTTTGATGTTGGGACACCCCCACCAAAAAAAAATCTCCCTCAATTAAAAAAAAATATTTGAAATTAGTAGTTGCAGCACCAGAGGTACTTAATTTTTTAAAAATTACCTCTTTGGGCTTAGCCCCTAGAGAAAAAGGGCGAAGCCGCTAGTATTGTAAAAGTAAAAGTAGACTGATGTATGCCCGGAGGGCTTGCTATTTTCTAGGGTACTAGAACACTCCCTTCCAAAAAGAAGAAAAAAAGAGTATTTTAGGTTTTTTATAAGGATACTGATGTTGCTTGTTAAAGTATGGGAGCGAAGCCACCAATACAATAACTTAATGGTAATATTAATCTGTAAATGTTAACCTGTTCTTCTTGAAGCGCTTTTCTTGCCAGAAAATCATTAAACTCTTCTAATGTTGGCTTTGGTATTTCAGGAGGGGCTGGGGGATTTATCATTATCTAAATAAATAGGAAAATTATATAGTAACTAAAATTAGTATAACCTGGATAGTTTATCTTTTAACTGAATCTTGCTAATGAGTACATGATCATACGGACAAACGGCCTTCAGGCAACAACCTGCCAATATGGTCAAACAAGGTTTATAGTTATGGGAATCTACACTACAAAAAATCAAACCTCTATTTGTTATAACATCTGAGAAAATCTAAATTTTGTTAACTTACTCTCTCATAATAACTGACGGATGGTCGGACTGACCCTAGTTACATTGTATCTTTCGCTACTAAAAAATATTTACCTGAAATTCTTCGTAAGATAGTTTACCATCTTTGTCTTTATCAGCAAACGCAAACATTTCTTCTATTTCTGAATCATGCACCTCGGCTGGCAGGTTTTTCATTACAAATTTAAATTCTTCCTAAATATAGACACAATGTTTTTATACAAACGTTCAAGCATTTTTTCAAAGGTTTTGGAAGTTGTTTTGGTATTCTGATGTATTTCCTAAATTTTAGGGCAATCAAAAATTTACAACACGTCCTTGTTAGATAATTAAAAACAAGAACAAAATATAAATATTCAGTAGTCTCTGAGCACAGCCTTTAATTTTAGAAACACTTACACATTTAGCAGACAGATGAATCTACACAAATAAGACCAGACCTCTATCTTTCAGATAAATAAATCTCAGTTTTGGTAAATACACATGATCAATTGGACGAATAGTTATAGAGTAGCTGCACTACTAGAAAAAGGATAGAGTAGAAATTATGAGAAGAAAACTTGAAAAGCAACTCATAATACTACTTAAAATTCTGTGAGAATATTACCCTAAAGCTGTTGGTTACCTTAGTTAAAAAGTGTTTGTCAAATCTATACTTCTTGGCCTTGAAGTCCGTAGGAAATGGTTCTGTGCCGCATAAATTCTAAATAGAAATATTTTTAGTAGCGACGCTACTCTATAATTCACTTCGTCTTACTGTTCATCAGTCTGTCTGTAACGGAATAGAGGAAATATGATTTTCCTGGCTGCTATTGAGAATATACAATTGAAATTTATAGAGAAGATTCCTATGATATATACGCATCTACTCTATACATGGTTTTTTCTGTCTGATTGTCAGTCATGCTTCAAATGACATTCTCTTTAAAAGGTTTCGTTTAATTTGAGTTTTTTTTGCATATTCTCTTTCTTTTTTTTTGACAACTGAACATCTGATCTATAACTCACTGAGTCAGTTTGCCCAATCCATCATTTTTTTGTACCTCCCCATCTTTTAATGTTGTCATCCTTGTATAGCAAGTGTGTTTGTTGATCAACTCAAAAGATTTTAATGGATACATCAAATAATATAAAGCAGTAAGGTTTTTTGTTTGAAGCTTAAGATCTCGGAAAATGCTGGTTTACTTTTCAGTACAGCATAATAAAGTAATGGAGGGGTTTTATTTTTTTTCTTTTCGATAATAGTAAACACAAATATTGAATTCATAAATCCTGTAATATTGTAGTATTTGAAGAATCATAGTAATATTTCAAAATAAGTACAAGTCATTTTAGTCGAGACTAAAAGTTTGAAGTAAATAAAACTTTAATCTAGATATGAAATATCCAGAGAGGGAGGGAATATTGGAACGTAAATTACACTGATACCAAATTTTTATATTCATTTTATTTCATTTATTTTATATTTTTATTTACGTTGGCTCAAAAACTTTGGTACCTTTATTAGATATTTTTTTTGGTAGGTTCAAACATTACAACCAAAAACTTTAATTTACATAAGAATATGAAATAATTTATGTTATTTAGATTATATCCAATTTTCGTCCATTGTCATGTCAAATCCCTTTAGATCCCTGAAAATATCAGACAAGTTGTAATAGCCCCACTTCTCTATAACGTCGGTCTTTTCATACGACTGTACTTGAAGTAAATAGCTGCACTAGAAAATAAAGAATAAAAAAACATTGAACGCGTAAAATCTTTAGTTTTAAATGTTTCCTGTGTTACAGGCAATAACCCTCAAATTGCCTTGTTGAGCACTGACATCTCCACCTCTTATTTTTAAAATATATTTGAAATAAGGAAATAATAACATTAAGACAAGTTAGGTTAGAACATTTTAGGAACTAGAAAACGATACGATAGTGCAGTTGTAGGCCCCGAGGGGTTAGGATATTTATACGAAAGTTTTTTTTCATCGTAACTCTACTTTTGTTAATGTTCGTTATCCAGGCTTTCTAATTGGTTAATATTCGTTTTCATGGGATGCTGCCACTTTTACCACTAGCAAAAGTACAGCCACTGTGTTTTTGACAAATATTGGGTGTGTTTTTGTCAATTTCTTTTTTAGCTGTGTGTTGTCATCCTTGTTTTTAGTTTAAGCTATCTAACCAAGTCGTCTGTAATACAAAGTTCATTTGCGCATTTTCTTTTCATGTATGCTCCAATGTTATATCTAATTTTTAAAAGCTACGCTCCTATTTTCATTATTCGCTCTTGTTTACAATAAAACAATTTTACATGAAATAGTTTCTTACCTTAAATAAATTTTGTCTAAAATGTTCGTCTCCTTCTTTACCAAGTCGATATTTTTCTAATATTACTTCACAAAAATCAGGAAAATATATAAACCCATCTCTGAAAATAACAATTGTGATATAAACAAGAAGGACCAACAACATCCATAAAAAGATGATGTAAAATCAGACCGTAGGACAAATAATAAGCAGATACCAATTTTTAAGTCTTAACATAATAGTAAAAAACATAAAACATGCTTAAATACAAGATACTGTTTAATACTATACTTACATTTGTATGACTTTATTATAGAGATGCTTCGCTATTATCCTAGGAATAATTGTTTCAAAAATGATATAATTATAAAATTAAAAATGTTGTCAAAAAGTTAGAAATCAGCATGTACTTTACGGACTTTCTAGTAAAGATTATAGAGTTGTTACTCTTTCTAAGTTGTTCCTAACAGTAATAGGAATCATAAAGACTTATTTTAATAAGGCTTTGCTTTTAAAAATCTAATTTTCTTTTTAACATCTAGTGTAAATTTTAAATTTACGATATAATGAAAACTAAATGCGTAATTTATTTCACTTTAAAAAAAAATTTGTTTGAATGAATAATTTATTTGACACAGTTTTATATTTACAACATGTAAGGCGTTTTCTATAAACCTTAAGCTCCCTCAAATTGTATTTATGTAACTATGTGACATTATTTTCTATCTGTTTAAAATATGATAGTTTTCTTTGATTTGTTATTTTAGAGTTAGGTTTGTTCTTGTTCCTTCTACGAGCCTTTAGTTTACTCCCCAAACCTTTGTTATATCTATTTAACACCCCTTTAATTCTTCTACCCTTTTCCTATCCCTATTTAACCCTTCACTATGAACTACTTTGTGAATAAACTTTATAATAATGGGTTTTATGAGCTAATCTACGCATAAAATTATTTTACCTTGCCACTTTAATTGTTAAATCTATAACATCTTGTTCTATTGGATTCAAACCTAGCGCTTGCATTGCTTTATCTAAATCCTGAAATATTAAAAAAGGTATATTTTTATTTTATTTTTGTATCTTCAATAAAATGCGTACGTAATCAACTGATAAGAAATTTAAAATACGCAAAATTTGAATTAATGGAATGAAGATAAATAAAGACAATAAGATTGCGCCGATAAGACTATGCTATTTTAATAGTAAAGTTAGGGAAAATGCATTTGCCCAAAACAGGCGCAACTCAAACCATCCACAGTTAGGACTTCAGACAAACGTCTTTCAATCAAAGAGTTGGTTGTCACGGACATCAGCCTCGCCCCATATGACGGACAGTAGTTTCAATTTAATAATCTATGTTTTTCACCTTCGGATATATCGTTGCTTCTCGTAAACCCGTTTCAAATGCTCTAAAATCAAACGCTTTACTTTAGTCAAAGATACATAAATTGTCTATAATAATGCTTTTCATAAAGTATGTGTTTTTAAGTATATCTATGGTCGATTATTTGCTTATACTAAGAGGCTGTGATAAAGTAAATTATTTCCATGTAAAATTGCTGAAAATTTGGATATTGTAGTGGCATAAAACTGGTTTTGTTTAACTAAAGGGAAGTGGGTAAGAAGGGGGGAAGTTAAGGAAGTAGGTTGAAGGTAAATTTTCACATTGAAATATTTATTAGACTCCTTGTCTCTTGTCCCTGGTTATACTCTTCAGCGGAGCATTTCCAATTATAAGATGTATATTATTTTAACAATATTTGTTTTGTATAAGAGCATCTACTCTAAAATAAAAACTTGGTCACCTGAAAACTGCTGTGACTTCTACCAGTTCTCTATCTGTGAGCATGTCAGGTGGCTCCTGCCTGTTTGTACATACCTATACAGTTCAACAAGTTAGGGATTTGTAAGGATTTTACACATAAAGTAGAACTGTTTTTTTTCCAAGAGAGTTCCTATCAAGCACTGCTACCCCCAACCCTTATATTAGAACCAAAATAAAAATAAATGGGAGAGGAAAGTTTTCTTCATATACCTAACCTCGCAGGGCCAACATCTTTAGTGCTTTAGTCCTATCTGATATTTTGTTTGTTGGTGGAACTAAAAAAATATAAAAGTAAAAAGACTTTAAAAATTAATTGAGCTATCTTATGAACATGTTTTAAGGACAATATTACCCAAACAATATTACCTTTTCATCTATGTATAATTTTAAAACTTTTTTTTTATCAAAAATGTTGTAGCTTGTTTTATTGCACTTCATTAAGACATAATTTAGTACTAAATTTTTAAAGAATATAAATATAAAAAAATAAAGAAATACAATTTTTTAACATAAATATTATTACACATCTTATAACTAGCTAAATTAAATGGAACAAAAGTCAAAGATTTGTTCATAGATTTGTTAAGTTTGTAGTATTTACACAAACTTTTATTATTCTAAACTACGTGATATACTTTTTCTATGTCTTTTTCCATATATATACATTTTTTCAATCATTATTAATTAATAAATTATATTGAAAAAATAATTTAGTATGTTTCAATCAATTTTTAAAAGGTTAATCAGAAGATTAATAAAACACATAAAAAATGTGAAGCCAAAATTTGCCTCATTTTTATAATCTTTCATTACTCCCAGGGATCTAAAGGGATAAGACAATGGCCGATAAATTGATTTAAATCCTCAATGATGATACACGAAATTACCCCTGCTGTGGATTACAATTAGTGGTTGAAATGTTTGGACAATCAACTTAGAGAACCAATTAAGTAAATTCAATAAAACTCCAGAAAGTTTTTTAGCCAATGAATAATAAAACGTTATTTTAAAACTTTGGGGACTAGTGTAGAAAACAGCCCAAAGTCCCCTCACTCTCTACATTACCCCTATGTATTCTCATATCCCATCTATTTCACATCTTTAAAATAATTTTTTGCTCTGGTCATGTAAACGACTGCCAAATAAACAAGTAGAGCATTAATGTAGAGTAGCTTTGTCAACCAAAAATAATACATTTCCATATGTAACTTTCTATAACTAATAATGAAAATAAAAAAAGTTTTTGAACTAGTCTACATAAATATTTACAATTTAAAGAATATACTTTATAATAAGTATATAAATATTATTCTTCTAAATGATTATTTTTTTTTCTTCATGAAATGAGCCTTAGCTCTTTAGTTTTGATATTGAAAATTATACAAAACGTTATTTATAGATATAATCCATTATACTAAACTTACATGCATCTAAAAAATAATAAAAATGAACAAAGATAATCTAAGTTTTTGTTAGTATCTTTTATTAACTACGAATTGAGGATTCTTAATTTATGTTAATAGACTAAACTTTCTAAAGGATTTGATATTTAAAAGTTGTTTTTAAGATTTTAGCAGTTAAAAAGTAACTGTTTAAGTTGTATAATTTTGTTAGACTTTCTTCATTAAAGAATGCCTTTAAAAGTCACAGTCCCAATAATATTCAAACTATTTCTTTACGTGGTCTAAACATTTATTTAATTTTGATCAAAGTACAAAATTAATTTTTAAAAAATTATGCGCAAATCTTAAAACAACTTTGTAAAATATCATCATCCTATTTATCTACAATTTTTGGGTCCCGTTTGAGGTGTTGTGGTTTGGTGGCCTGTACTGCTACAGGTTACCTTTACATCAGTTACTATGGGACGATCCTCCAGGAAGGCTAAATACTCTTCCTGTCTGTACTTCGTCATTTTGGCGAGTCTTTTATTTTCTAGAGAGATTAGTAGTAATTCAATTTTTCGCTGAATTAAAATAAAAAAGTAAGGATTTTTATATTAAGGTTGTGGAACAAAATTAATGTTTGGAAAACTATGACAGGTGTTAGTTTTACAATTGAAAATTAGGGTACATTGATATATAGAGTTCTTATTTTCATTGGTAGGTTATTTAAAAAAAGAGTAAAAAAGTCAAAGGATTGGTCAGCTATCTTAATTATAGTACCATATCAAAATGTTTAATTCCTAGAGAAAGTAAGGCTTGTTTTTAGTAATTTTTTTTTATTTCACAACTTTAACAAAAAAAGCCTGGAATAAAACCTGAAAAATGCATGAAACCTGTACCTTAACATCTGTAACAATTGGCCTATCCTCCAAAAAGGCCTCATATTCTTTTTGTCTGTATTTTGTCATTTTGAGTGATTTACCAACAAAAAAAACTTCCGCTTTCTCAACTAAATGTTATCCATCCACTATGAAAACTAAAGTAACAAATTAAATTAATAAAACATAATATAATATAATCAAAAATGATGTATAAATAATTAATAACACATTAATTACATACATTAATTATAAATAATTATAGAATGGAAAGTTATTTTTAATTGCTTTGAATTTTTATTTCGTATCAAGGACAATTTTATCCAGTATCAATAGCCAAAAAAACAAATATTAAAATAATATTAAAAAATTAAATAAACAATAATTTTAAAATGTGTAAATGTAAGCTTTAATTTAAAAAAGACAAGCAGAAGATTTTTTGTTGCTTTGCATAGCTACATATGTATCTAGTTATTGAGTAGCTTTGCAAATGAAATATTAAAATCAAGAACGGACATAAAAATTCACGAACTTCCTCCAAAATAGCATAAAACTTTCTAACCCTTTTTTTGTCAGAATTTGTTTCAGTGTTATGGTAATGAACTAAAATAAATTATGCTTTGTGTAAACATTGCCATCATTTAAAATAGGGTGACTGCATAAATAGTTACCAAGAAAGAAACAAAAATGGCAACGTTCATAAAAGTTTGAAAAATAAGACAGAAAAACGAGAATTGGCAAATATTAAGTAACAATACATTCAATAATCAACAATAGTAGTATTCCGCATAAATCTATCCATATATCACTTGAATACATGATGCTTAAAACTTGATTATAGATATTGTCTAATCTTATTTCATAAAAAGTCTTATTTCATAATAGCCAACATAGACACAGGATTGACAAAAATAATTACTTTTAAATGCTATTTTATTTATCTGCTAGCGGCTACCCCCTTTAAATCCTCTATGGGCAATTAATTTGGGTAGGCAAAAAGCCAAACTAATTATAATTTGAGTTTTTATAAGAAGTAAATTTTTGGTGGCAGGAGGGAGTCATTTTCATTTTCATCCCCCAAAAGAGACAAAAACCTTCCCTGGACCTATAAGAAGCTGTACTGTAAAAGAGAACCATAAAGGTTCAGCAATTAGCGAGTTCCTTCGCTACAGACAAAGAAAGCGTACTGTATGTTTATCATGCGTTTGTAAAAATGAATGCCGAAAAAAAATAAGAATATACTATAATTTTCGACTGGCATAATTAATTTCTCGAGGTGTCCTTTCCATGCGCATACATGGAAGCCATGAGTAGGAACCTGGGTGGATTGTGGAAAAAAAACGTGTCAAAACAAGAATAGAACTGAGTGATATATTCCCTTCATTTTACACGGATTTTTTGTCATAGCTTTTCTTCAATTTAGTTCCACATAATTACGGCCTAAGTAAAATGATCAAATCAAATAAGTAAAACAATAAATAGCTTTAAATATTTTTAAAACATTTGTGCGTGTAATTTTTCCATCATCGCTTCACTTTTTAGATGAAGTATTATATAGCTCTAAATCCTTATTTTAATTCCTTATACAATACCTGTATGACTCAATATAGATAATACAAAAATAAAAGTCATAATGATACATGGTAGGTATTAGTAAGACATGTAGTCGAAGTAAATGTCAGGCAAATCAACAATTATATAGTTTAATTGTAAAAGGTTATTTATTTTTTACAATGCTTTCTGTTTTAGATATCAAATAATATTTTTATGCACTTTGACTTTATCAATGCATTAGATATATTCAAAGCTGTCTTTATAAAAAATGTCAAAAAATGTAGGTTACGGTAATTATTACTATGCGGTAACTAAACATTGTAATTCAAACAACTTATACAGTCATACACAAAATCATTTATATATTCATAGAAAATTATTTCTTATGCATGTAGGTTAAATTTTTTATTTCCTCAAAACTATTGTAAATTCAATAAGTTTGCCAATTTATATGCTGATATGCTAAAAGAAGGTAGGTTGGCCTCAAGAGGAGATAGGAAAATAGCCTAAAACCACATTAATATTTTAATGAAGTTTCCATGAACATGATAAACCATTGGGACTTTAAATTTCCGAGATCTTTAGCTTAAGAGAAAACAAGGATGACAACATCCATAAAAGCGAAGCTCTGAAATTTAAGGACAAACGAACATTAACACGTGTAGATTGTCAAAACTGAATTAGCAAAATATAAACGCATCAGTACAAACAATATTTTAAGAAAATTTGTTGCAAAACTGCATAAATAGATGATACTGTTTAAGGACATACTT
>LS055212.1:0-19087 GCA_900241095.1 Acartia tonsa
AAAAAATCCTTAAAATTTTATGCAGATTTCAAATCTATTATATTGATTAAAAATCTTTCCAACTTTTATAGTCTAATGGTTATACCTACAGAAAAGATCTTGCTATTTGCTGGACTGATCTAATTCTCCTTTGTAGTGAATTGTAATTGATATTTTTATATGTTTCAGGCAGGTCAGATTAGGTACGGTCAGATTCAGATTATGTATTTGTTCTACAAACTTTAATACAATGTTCCATAATTTTCAATAATCCCCTTTTGAACCTGATGGAGACAGAACAACTACTATTTTTTATTAATTTTTTTATTAGTTTTTACATTTAATTTTTTAAAAAAAGAGACAAGGTGGAGGAAAAGTGGTTTCCTCAGCTTCTATTAAAGATAGACACCTGAAATGTTCAGTGAAGATTCCTATGACAAATGCGCATCTAATCTATACTTTGTTTCATCCATCGTTTTCGTATTTGTATCAACTTCTCTTCAAGACAGACGACTGAAATTTTGAGGGATTAAATAAATTTACATTCAACATATTTTTACTAAGTTTTATTAAGATTAATTTAGGTGCTAGATCGATTCCTAGATTTTTAAGTTTTCATGACTTTTCTGAACCTTATTCAAGATAGACAGCTGATATTTTCAGGGATTGAATAAGTTTACACTTTACATATATATTTCTATCAAATTTTTTGTTAAGATATGCTTATTGGTTGGGGTGCTAGATCGATTCCTAGTTTTTCAAGTTTTCGAGATTTTCTCGACTCTAGTTCAAGATAAACAGCTGGGATTTTTATGGATTGATTACGTCAATATTCTACATATTTTCACCAAGTTTTGTAAAGACTTACAAGTTTTGGTGAGCTAGAACGAATCTTAGATTTTTACGTTTTTCATATTAGCTTAATGCTTTAAAAGACATTTTTGAAAGTTTTCGTTATTTATTTTATGTAAGTTTTTTATTACATACTCTATAGATAATTTTTTCCAGATGTTTATCCATAATTTTTGAGCTTCGCTACTTATGGATGTTGTCATATAAAAGCTGCGCATCTGTGACCGTTTTCGGTATTATTTTGTCAAATTTCTCAATTTCACACACAAAAAATCTGATTAGCCAAATAAACAAAAAAATTACCAGAATCATATTTATTCACATTAATGAAATTACAAAAAATGAAATTAATACTTTTATGGAGATGTATTTAAGTTTTATCACAGTCTTGCCTTGTTGAGGCGCAGTGTAGGTGTCCACTTAAGTCTTTATTTTATATTTTTAATGGCCTTTTCTTTCATTTTGGAAGACATGTTGTTCTAAAGCCATATTTTTGAGCAATTACAGTTACTTTACAAATTTTATTTTAATTTATATTAAAATGTTTAGAAAAACAGGTCAATTTGTAAGAGTTTGAAAAAATTGTCTGATGTAATGTAAACAGTCTTTTTAATTTCTTTTAGAAAAATTCAGATCAAAATGAATCTTTGTTTATATTTTGTTGGAATATATCTGGTTTTTACATGGATTGTACTGGCAGCTTTGGAGTTCTTTATACAGGTGCTTCTTGGACGGACACAGATTTATACCTGGAGACTGTTCCTGGATTTTAATAGAATTAAAGCCTTTCGAAGAAAGGAGGGAAAAGTGCATTGAAGTAGAATAAATTTGGTAGGAATGAAAGACATAGGAGATAAAAAAGGGATTTTTGATAATTGAATGATATCTTAATGGACAATAGCATGGGTGGCGTGGACACAGGTGGTTCTGGGGACCTTGTGCTCAACATCAGCGCAGTCAACGGAGTGAATAGCCTGAAAATAAAATAAGACATTATTACAAAAATTTGATCAAAATCTTATTTGGTTTCAAAATATTAAGGCACTGTTTATCAATTTGCTTTCATTTATTTCTTTAAAACATATTTTGAATAAGGATGGATGAACTAACTAATTTAAGAAAAATATTATCACTGTAATTATTTCGCCCCTGTGCTCATGATTTCCTTGATAATTTATCAAATAGTAATTATACTTTATCTAATGATTGTATGAATGTGTAAAAACTTTGATAAATTATACTTCTTTTTATTTAGAATTAGTAACATCAATCATATAAGATCTTGTGTTTTAAACCGTTATTATTGATTTTAATAGATAATTAAGAAATAATCAAAAAGATAAATTTTTTAATGAATAAATTGTGAGTGTTCTTGATTAAAATAAATTTGAAAAAGGGAGGTGACGATTTGTGCTTTACCCATTTTTATTTTATTTTAATTCATTACAGAAAGAACTGAAAGAAGTACAATTTGCCATAACTTTTCAAAATTTCTAAATATACAACTTCTGTACAATAACTTATAGTTCTTTTTTCCTCGTGAATTGTTATTGCTGTTCATGAACATAATATAAAAAATGCATAAGATATAAATTTATTATGATGTAATTAGCCCGCCAACATTTTGCATTGTTGTTTTATGTTAATTAACTAAATATTATTTAAAAAGTACTTTAACAATGGACACATTACAAGTACTTAGAACGTGACTTTATTGTTACCCCTTTTAAAAAGTATAGTTGAGTGTTATTTTATAGTTTACTTTGTCGACCTGTTCAACTTTACTTATAATCCCCAGAGCAAAAACTTAACCATTTCATTGTACCTATATAATAAATGTACATATGAATAATTTTATTAGAACTATTTGCTCGAATCATTTCAAATCAAACTTGTTGCTAATAGAGATTTAACTATCTTGCAAGAAGGAATACGTTTTTTAGTTGATTTACCTATAATTTTATTATAGAATAAAGGTGTATTCTATTCCGGCTATTTCCATGCAACTTTTTGTTCTTGTTTGCAATAAAGCGCACCTTTGATATTTGAAACACCTTGTTTGGAATCATATTCGAGACTTAACTTCACCAGTGAGAATTTTGATTTTATTTCAGTGTTTTCAAGTGGCTTATCTACTATTATCTGACATTGCCTTTAAAAAAAAAGAATACTTATATACTAGCCTTTATATAAAAGAAAAGAATAAGAGAACTTCTCATTTGTAGCTATATATATGTATATACTGATGATTTTTAGATTATAAAAACTAAGATATAAAAAAATTGTTGATTATCCACTCAATTTTTCTGAAATAATCTTAATTTCCCAACTGAACAGTAATATTTCTGATTACATCTGTAGTAACTAAGCAGAAAGTTAATTCAAAGTTTAATAAAGAAAATGAAGGATGGGCGCGCTACCTACCAGGATTTGAAAACCTCAAACATTGCAAATTTATTTTAAATGGAATAAACGTTGAAGTAAATCCAATTTTTTTCCATTATTACATACTTCCATCAATTTAGTTTCTGAACCTCTGTTAGAAAGTATCAACATTTCTTGATGGTCAATTCATTCAATTAATATTGCTGTCACGCATATTAAGTTTTAACGTGTTTGATTAACAATCGGTTGGGGCCTAGATTAAAACCCGACACCTGCAAGATAACATGTTAAGATTATTATTTTGATTAAATATCCCTTTTTCTATTTTTTTTATCATAAAATTATCTGGTTAGCAAAAGCCATTAAAAATCAAATTAATTATTGCATCAGAAGTTTCCAGACGGAAAGTTTTAAAAAAATATTTTCTGCAATTAAAAGTAATCAACCAAATGATTTTTTTCTCATAATAGTAAGGTTGAAAAGAAATATTGAAAACATTATGTGTAGAAAGATTTCATTTCAAAATCTTTAAACAGGTGTAGCTGTCTACATTACTTATTACAAAGAAGTAAGAATATCTTCCTTTTTAAGATCATTATCATTATTTTACTTTTTAATTTATCTTTAAATAGTTGCATAGACTTTGCTTGGAGAGATTTGTTGGGCCAGAGATTTTAAAATTATCTTTAAGCAAGCATGTTTAAGAAGCAAAGCCACTTTTGTATTCATAAACTTGATGATATGAATATATACTTAGAAACACAATTTAAAACTAGCTAGGCCATTATTTAAAATCAAATATAAAGTAGTAAAATATCAGCCAACAACTTCCATTAAGTTTAAATTTACTTAAATCTTTCGTGAATTAAATTGTATTTTTAAAAAATGCATTTAGTTTTTCTTGTTCTTGTTTCTTTGTTGCAAAAAGTTTAAAATGTGGTTGCCACCCACCTTATAACCAAAGTAATGTGTATATTTATGCCTCGCAAACTCACCCAAGAAATATTTTTGGTGCATATCTTTTTAGCAAAAACTAAATTATATTTTATTCATAATTTTACACATTGTCTTGCTTTGATGTTGGATCAAGGGTTCATAAAATGTAAGTTAGAATCCAAATTACATTCTCATTTTCTACAATTTTAGTGAAATCTTTTATACCTATGTTATTAGGAAATAAGGAAGATTTTATATTCTTCTTTCCAATTATTTTGTGATACTAAGAGTGAAGATTAATTGTTATTCTATCTCTTAAGACATAAAACAAAAGCATCTTAAACCAAGTAAAATGTTTTTAGCAAGTCATAACTAGTTAAAACAATAATTGATAGCTATAAAAAAGACACACAATATACATAAACAGTAAAAAATCTACGTAAAATATTTAAGCCATGGAAAGCAATTTAAATTATGAAATTTTTTTTTTACACAACTACAAATTCTTTTATATGGAAAATGGACTTTGGAACAAATGTATTTTAGAATGTAAGTCGACTTTGCTCATGACATTCAATAAAAGCCATAGTCTCAACATTAAGTGGAATAGAAAATGTATGATTGCATGGTTATTCTGAAAATTATTTTTTAATTTATTTAATGAATTTAAATTCCTACTTGTGTTGGTAGTGCAAAATGTGATGTGTTAAATGATTAATGTTGAATAAGACAAAGAACCAATTTACGAATTATTTAATTCTCAAACTACAACCTTCATCTAAAAACCCTTTTACTGATGGTTGACAGCATAGTTAAACCTACCCTAGTCCCAACTCTATTTGTAATTACATAAAAATAGAGGTTTTTAGAAACAGTAATTTATCTTTCTGAAATTTGGATATACATTACACAATCTCACAGAACTCACAGAAACTAAACTTTTTGAACATAACGTATAATCTTTTAAAATCATTTTATTCATACCCGTCATCTAAAATGAAAAAAAATATTTCTGGCTAAATAATGATAATCTCAAAGTTCTCCACATATTTAGCTGTCTATCACGTGTACAAACCCATTGACATGTACAAGCCCATTGTCATGTACAAATCAAATGTAAGCAATTTCTAAAAATCTATCTCCCTAAATGCTCTATGTCTTACAATTTATTATAAATTTCATCCACTATCTATAACAAAGTGTCTACGAAAAAATGATATTTCACGGTGGAGTGCCTCTTACCAGCAAAATAATAAGAAATTATAACGTTATTATCAACATTCATCAAATAATTTTCAGGGAAAATTTAACAATATTAAAATCCAAACAATTCAACTTGACAAAGACTTTTTTATCTAATATGAAAGGCATTATTATTTCGAAATAAAGATTAATTGATTTCTTACATATTTACATTTAGAATAATTAAAAATGGGTGAATAACATTATATACTAATAAGCTCATTCTGGTTTGTATTAAAGATCTGATTTAAATTTTAATTCAGTGTCTAAAATTTTAGTTTTGTCCTATAACACGTTTAACTGTTGACTATCAATTGAATCTGGTTACCTGGCAGCTCTTGACAGTCTGTGTGGCGGCAACAACTACGGGCTTCTTGTGGCAGACCTGTTGAACCTTGTCCTCACAGACAGTGGTGTACAGAACAGGGGCAACAACAGGTGCAACAACGGGGTAGCCATGGTAGCCAAGGAACTAGATAATAAACTATATAATATAAAGAGGCAGGTTTCAATATATCACTATCCACTTACCCAATCTAGTTCTACTATTGAAAATAACACTATCTTAGTCCCTGACAGGTATTTATCTATTCAAGTTTCATAATTAAAACAAAGCCCAGCATCCCAACCTAACTTTAGATTAGAGACCAACCATTAATAAAGTTGCTTCGATTAGTATGATAATAAGCAACCCATAGTTAACAATGACTGCAAATAAACAAGGAAGAGAATTTAGTATACCTGGGCATCAGCATCGGCTTCAGCATCAGCCTCTCTCTTCACCTTCTCAGCAGCTTCCTCACCACCAGTAGCCTAAATTTTTACATTTTTATACTTGTTGTGCTACTAGGCAAATAACAAACCTTGTTTTATATACACAATATTCAAAATTTGAATGATGTAATTCAAATCAGTTTTAATTTGACAAGACAGCTTTAGGATGTTCAAAAATAATTTATAAATTTTTTATGTTTTTTTTCATACAATTTTAATCATATTACATAATATTATTTTTATTGTAGACATAATATTAATTGATAATCGGTATTTTTTTTATTTTATAATTCCATGTTTAGAAAAATATTTTCCTCCTTTTTCTAGGAGCACCAAATGGTTTATGCTTTTTTTCCTTTAAAAATCAGCCAATTTCTCAGAATTACATGATTGTTTGGTCCGCAACAAAGAGCCACGAACTCATATTAAACATATTATGTTTAAAATGGCAGGGAGCGAGAAACTAATTCTGACTACGTAGAAACATAAATCAAGTTAATTATTCCGTCTTAAAAATAGGACAATTAGTATATACCCCTATCTTTCCTAAAAATAATATAAGCTTCCAAATACAGAATTTGACAATTGAATTAACAGGGAGGGGGTGGGGATTAGAGGAGATATCTTTTCCGTATTAATATGTCATTATGTCATACCTAAAAACTCCGAAATATTTTGTTTGATACTATAATTGAATTATGATACTCTCCATTGTAAAACTAAATTTTTTTTCCTTGCTGTATAATAACCGTGATTATGATTATGAGATAATATAACACATCAGATTGATAGCCTTTTTACTCAGGGGATAGATAATAACAATAATGTAGGGATGTATTTACCCCTCATCCTTTTCTTAACCTAGTTCACAAAAGACATAGGTTGACCTATAAGTATAGAAGTAATATAGAAGTATAGGTTGTACTTGTTCAAGTTGACTGTTGATCTAAGAAATAAATCTGCCGACCACTTAAAGTCTTTAGTAGAATATAAAAGAACCCGAACTAAAATAATTATTTTGTACATACCTCAACAACCTTGGGTGTGCAGATCTTGTGGGTGATGTCAGTGCAGACCTCCTCGAACTCAATCTTCTGGATAGGGACCTCAACGTCATCACACTTGTTGTCAATCCTGACAAAAATAAACATAAAATAATAGCCACGTTTGCAACATCTAAATGAAAAACAACCCTTTGATTGCATGATGTTTTTTTTCTTTGTTAGAAACGTAAACAAGGTGGAGAGGGAAGGGGGATTAATAAAGAAAAAACTCAATGTCATATACAGGTAACTTCCTGAGAGGTCTTGCAAAGATGCACATCGATTTAGCAATCTGTCAATAGCTGGGAGCATTGTAGACATTCAGACAATACTGTCAATAGTTGGGAGCATTGTAGACATACAGACAATACTGTCAATAGTTGGGAGCATTGTAGACATACAGACAATACTGTCAATAGTTGGGAGCATTGTAGACATACAGAGAATACTGTCAATAGTTGGGAGCATTGTAGACATACAGACAATACTGTCAATAGTTTGGAGCATGGTAGACATACATAACGTGAAACCAATGTTTGGAAGCATGTTAGTTAAACCCATCCTAACTTACTTGGGTGTGCACTGCTTGAGAGTGACGGTCTCCTCTACGGTGGTGCAGTTGGGAGCATGATAAACTAGAGGAGCAACAGGAGCTACAGCAGCATGGTAGGGGAAGTAGGCATCAGCATCTGCTTCGGCGTCAGCTTCACGCTGAAAAAAAAGTAAAAACACATTTAACAAGATTAGTTTAATTGAAAACATAAGCCTTTTGAAATATTAAAAGCTATTCCTTCATCAAAAAGAGATATATTATTCCTTGTTTGTTTAAAATAAAATCAAAATGTATAACGTTTACGCATAAAATAATAATAATATTTGTGTTTTGTAACACAACGTATGTAATTAAAGAAGCTTAAAAAACTTGAAAGTAAATACTACAAGTTATTGTAATGGCTAAGCAAATAGTTTGTTATTTTTGAGGGTACTCATTAATATACAATTTATAGTTCTTTATATATTGTTTATGTATATATAAGTATGCATTATAGCTGCAGTAAAGAACAGGAGTGCAGGGATAAGACTATGTACGATAATTTAATATTGCCCTTAATTCTTATGAATACAATTTTTCGTTTAGAAGTTTGTATTTTTAGGGGGAGAAAATGTAATTAAGATTATCCCCTCGCCCTTCTTCCTGAGTAAAAATAAAGAATTATAAGTAAACATAATATTCATAATATTACTTCTTATATTCATGCAATCACACATTTGTCAAAATTTATCATAATGGATAACATTTTTGTTTCAGATCCTTTGTAATACTATACTACAGCATATAAAAGTGAAGGTATTAAAAAAAATGATAAAAAATTTGCAAATAAAAAAATTCTGGGAAAACATATGAATTTGTCTCTACTAGAACATTGTGATTTGTGTACTTTTTCCTACAAAAAGGGAAAGAATTTGTTCTTTAAAAATTAGTCACGAAATTCTTACAGAAAATACATGCAATTTGTCATAATTTTTGGAATAAACCCCCTAAACGACAAATAAATTGCACCATATATCTAACATTTATTTTTGGTAGAAGTAAAATTTCCAACTTTAAATGAAATAAGAATTTAAAATAACAAATATTGCATGATTATATCAACATAATAAAAAATATATATTCAAAACTGTTTATTTATTAAAAAATGACAAAATGAAGCAATTAAAATAACTTGAAAGTTTTCGTGTTTATATTATTACATTTTGTTTGTTTTTCTTGTCTAGTATTTGAAATTTATTTAACATTTCCACATTAATTTGGGCTAATTTTGTATATTTTAGTTATAGTATAAAACGCATGAAATGCGTAAGTCTTTAAATTCCAAAAAGATGTAAATTTTTTCGAATTTTTTCTGTGGGATACAAACTGATGAAGGATAGACCAATTTATTCAAGTAAATCGGCCATGCAATCGTTGTAATCTAGTGATTAAATTTCCACCAATTCTGTCGGCTAAACAATAGACTTTTTTCTCTCCTGGTATTGTAAATTTATTTTATCTACATGATATCATAGGGTCTAAATGGCATAAAATGGAATCCTGCATTTCCCATTATAAAGGAATCTGTAACTACCAATCAATGATATAAAAATGACTTAATGACAAAGATAATATCAGTCCAATTTGATAATATATTTTAGAAGAGTAAAACATAATTACCTTGACGACGGCAGCATTGGAGATGGCGAGAGCGGCGACCACACAAACAAACACTTTCATCTAGATATCAAGAAACAAAATCAGTATTTTGAAACAAACTGCAACTATATTGTCCAATTGTAGTTTCATTAGTTGATGTAAATTATATTCTATTAAGAAGAATAGTCATGACTGACATTAAATCGACCCTCAACTTTCGACCTATAAAAAGCTCCACTGTAAATCAGAAGGTCCAGTGTTTAGAGAGATTCAAGTCAGCAACTTAAATAATTCGATAAAAAATATTCGTAAAGGATAAGTGATTTTTTTTTTTGGGGGGGGGGGAACGCTTTTCAGAAATGATGCCATTTTAGACATTATTTTAGATTCATTTCATTTGTTGGGTATACTTTTTGCCTGATAGGACATACTTGCAGAAATCCTGTTACTTTTATCTACTGATAATCTATAAGCTTTTAAAAAGTAAAAGGTTTCGTGATTTTGAAAAAAAAATATTTATATTAAACGCTCATATTACTTGTTTTATAAATTTAATTACATAATTGAAATTAAATCATCTTCATCATAAAATTGGCTAAACGTTAAATTAACAAGATATAAAACTAAAGATTGGCTAAATTAATTTTTAAGATTCGTATAGATTCTAGGTTTAATCCTAAGAATTAGCTTATTTTAGTGCAAAAGATAAATAGATTGAGAAATTTTTAAAAAGAGCGAGGGTTTACACCACCCCGTGTCATACAAGAAATGACATCATGGCTCTTGACATCAAAAGAAAGAGTAGAAAAGAAGTGGGAGAGGGGTGGTAGGGAGCGTCTTGGCTCATAGACAGGATTGGCTCATTTCAATGCTTTTAAGGACCATCAGAAAAAGGTTGTGCAGGTTAAGGGTTGGTTTTCTGTTAATTATTAGTTTACTTAATACCTTGAATTTCAAATAAAAAGATATGACCCAGGTCTCTCAGTTGCCATAACGACTAACAACCCATGTCCAAAATCCTTGTAAGATATTGACAAATGTACAGCAACTACCAAAACTGTACCTATGCTGTACAAATATTGTATTAAGATTTTGAAGGCAACAAATAACTACAACAGCTTAAATAATTCCGCGAAGTGAATGAAATCAATTAAATTGCTCTTTTATATTTTCAGGGAAAGGAATTGAGATTTTTAAAAAAAATTTCTGTTATATATATATATAAATATAACCAAAGGAGGTATATTATAACAAATTAAAAACAATTTAGCCTCCTCCTTCCATTAAAACTAACCGTTTTTTGCCAATAATAGCAGAATGATATTTTTTTACTTGCGAAAATTTTTGGTCTATTATGATGCCTTCCTACGCTTATTATGCATTTGTTATTTCATGCAATTCAAATTGTATGAAATCCTTGGTTCTCCTGTTAAACCAATTAATTTTAATAATTCTTGTCTAAATCACTGTTTCTTAATTCATCTTTATACATTCTTTCTTTCTTTGTTCAATGAATCCTTGTTAATCTATTAACCTTTCTATCATAGTTTGGATCTGTTACAGTTCACGGTAAAATATTTTTAAAGGATGCTGGTGACTTAAACCAAGAAGATAACCCCTATTTTTTATTGTAATAAAATCAAGATCAATGATAACACTTAATGATAATTTCTCTTAGGGCTGTACCCCTTCCCATGTCAATATTTATTCTTGGACTAATACAAATCTTGTTAGTAAACTTGAAAGATTAGACAGCAACCTCCTCCGATTGTTTAATAATGCCGCCATGTGCAATCTTAAGCAAAAACCAACTGTACTATATTATTAGCTAAAAAATACCTTTGAGGGTAATATTATAATATCTTTGGTTTTTTTTTCAGCAATAATCGTTTTATATTCACTTTTGATGCAATATTTGGAGTGACTGCATTGGTCAATTAATTTGTAACATGTAACAAAATACTTCAGTTACAGTATACAGTAGTCATAAATCATTCATTTAAACTTTTAAAACTAAATTTTCAATTTTTAAATAAATTTGCATAAAATCAAGTTTAGTATTTTAAAGGCTATTGAACGTATAAAATGGTCATTCAAATATGCATTTTTCTAAAGTACAAATACCTACCCGACTTAATAAAAATTTAAAGAGAGAGAGAGGGGGGTGGGGGTAATAATTGTAATGAGAAATAGCTGCGTCATTAAAATTACCATGAGATGTCAAGAAGCAAGAAACAAAAAGACCTATTGACAATTTAAAATTCGTGCATAATATGACGACATTTATTTCTAACCATATCTTTTCAATTTGATTATGTAGTGTATTCGAAGAATCATATTAATGAATACCTCTCTACCATGATGTGTTGACCTATTTGGAAAATTGTGATTTCGGGGATAGGTGTACCTATACATTTTAATTGATTTAATATATATCATGTAAAAAAAACTATAAAATTATTGATTATTAAAAACGAATGATATAATAAAATAAATAGCTTCTATCTTAACGAGGATAACAACATTCCTAAAAGCGAAAATTTCAAATCAGAAAGTAACACAAACAAATCTAACACTTGTAGAGTGGCAGACCTTAAAAAGCAGGAAATATATTTTATAAGTCTAACGAATTTGTATATAAATTTGTTGCAAAATTGATTAACAAAATAGAAAACCTTCGCTTCTAATATTGTTCCTTGTTGTCCTGGAAATCATTATTCCAAAAATCAGATAAATATAATAATTTGAACATATTAACAAATATTGTCAAAAAGTAGTGTTAAATGGGTTTTCTGGAAACTTTATAGAGTTGTTACACTTTCTTAATCGCGCATAATTGTTACAGGAATAATCATGCAAAATTTGAAATCGATGAAAACAATTCTAACATGCCTAACATAACGATAATATTTCTACGTTACAGACGGACGGGCAGAACTACCAAAATTATAGAAAAACTTCTCTTTCATATAAATGAGAAACAGACACAATTATTGAATATTAATTTTAATCTTGAGAAAAAAATAACAAAAATTCTCATCAAAAGAATTTTATCAGTGATAAAAAGAAAAACAAGTAAGTGATTATAAATCAAATTTCTAAGTATTGTGTTGATTTTATTTTGACTTTCAATCATATAGGACAAAAAAAGGATTGTTTAAAAATTAGTATTAACCTTTAAGGAAGCCAATTTGTCTAATAGTAATATTTTCATCGTTAAAATATCAAATAACTATTTTTACTATGAAAATGTTATTTTAACCATTATATTATGAAACAAGCATATTTCTATGTTATTAAGGCACAAATTTTTAACAAAGTTGAATTTCTTATATCCCTCATATTCATCTAGACACAAAATAATAATTTCTTTTTGTTGTTAAGCAATTTATTGCTTTTAAATTGGACTGAGATGTTGTAAATTTCATTTATGCCCAAAACGTGATTAAATTATAAAGTAACAAAATAAGTAATTTTCAAAGTTTTAATAATTTATCCTAATTTTAAAAAGGTAATAAGAGTATATTAAGACCTCGAAAATTGCTCGTCAGTGCTACATAATAAAATCATAGACAAGACGAATTGTTATTATTGACGAAGCAAAATAGTCATTGAAGTTTTAAGTTTGGAATGCAACACATATTTTGTATGTATATGTATGATATTATTAATATAAAACATAACACAACGAAAACAGACAATTTTGACAAAGTCACTTTGATAATTTGTTAATTATGTTTAATTATCTCGAAACAGAGAAAAGGATAAATTTAAAAAAAGAAAATTTAGGTTGTAATATTTGTTATATTTGTTAGATTAGTTTGAGATAAGGTAAAAATGATTGATTTCCTAATTGTATCAATAAAATTGCAGATAATTATACCCCATATCTTTATTAATTGGATCCATATCATTGACTTTTTTGAAAATATTTTATTAATGCAAGTCACTGCAAATAAATGGCATAATTTTTAATTGTAAACATTCAAAACAGATAAAATGTTTGTAATGACCAAGAAGGGAAGGGAAATTAAAAACTTTTTGTAGGAAAAAAAAAGATATTTTATCCAAGGTGTATAAGTTTGACTATGTTACAAAGAGAGAACTATGGAAGCCGGATAAGAAATATTTTATTCATGAATTATTATTGTAAAAAATAATGTAGTTTATCTCTAACTAACAATCTTTTACATGTTTATAATAACGAAAATAAAAAAAGAACTCTAGATTACAGGTCGTTTTGGCTTGTTTAAAGTTAGAGGAACTGTAGTTTTTCTTCAGATATCATATCAATGTTACTGAAGTTGCTTATTATTATAAAGAAACCCTATAGCATTTTAATTTTAAACATACTTTGGATCAAGCTAGAAATATTTTGCTTAATTATGTTTTAGAAAACCTTTCCCTATCCATGGTAATGATTTAATAGGATCATAATAGTAAGACAAAAGCAATTTGAAAAACATAATAATTTTTTCCTTTGTTTTCTGTTGCTAAGCAAGAATTTGAAGATATTTATTTGCAATCTATTTAACGAATCCAATTCATAATTAAGATAAAATTATGTAATTATTTAACCAGTAGGATCAATATTAAATTCTTTATGACATGTACTTATTCATGGACGATAACTTTTTTAGTAAGGTAAAAGTGAAATAATACAAAAAAACTAAAGGCAAATAAAGAAACGGAATAATGATGTTGGTTCAGTAAGAGTTAACTTATCCCTATTTGATGAACCTTTCTTATTATTACTATCTCCTAGATATTTTAAAAACAGTATATGTAACCTGATGTTTTTAAGTAAAATCATATAAATAGTAACATTACTTTACAACAACCAAATAAGAAGAAACTGATATTAAAAACCAAATCAAAACAACCAAATGCTTTTTTTAAAACAAAGGCTAAGTTTCTTCAATGATTTGAAAATGAGACTAAAAATGGTGAAAATCTTAACTGTAAAAAAACGGAAATAAAAAAATTCTAACCGTGGAGATTTGAATGGTGTAGTTGTTACGCGGAAGAAACCTTGTGTAAAGCTGTAGCTAGGCAACATTTTCACCATTCCTTTATATACCAAATCCTGGTCTGAGCAACAAGCTCGTCCAACCAGAGAGAAAGCAGGCCAGACCCAAGTACACCCACAAACTTACCAAAAATGCATAAATACAATTATTCAAGAAAGAACGAGAGTTTATAAAATTAAATATTTTCCGTATTTTAATTCTTCCTCTGTTAACCTGTAAGTAAAGAAGTAAACTATTTTGTTCCAATCAAAAGATTACCGAAAAGGTGATACCGATTAAATTATGTTCATCAGAGAAAATTCATAAGTGAAAAACATTTTTATCTAATTTTCCTGTGCCATTCAGATGCATGGGAGGAAGCCATGAGTTCTTCAATCAGAATTATAAAAAGATAGATTACTGACAAACAAATACTTTTTTATCAACATCTCGCCTTTCCAAGTTTATTGACATTAATAACAGCATGCGTCTGTAATATAAACCTCATGTATGGGTCATAAATTTAAATATGACCCAAACATAATTTTTTTGCTGATATATCTTATGTCCTTTAAAAATGTTGGCTATTTTATATGAATGTCGAAACAAAGGTGGGAAAGTAGGCCTGAACCAAGTCAGGCGCAGTTTTACGGAATATTTTTTTCATTTCCTTGTTCCATTTATAATGACCAAAAAAGCATTTTTTTTAATTTTGTGTAGAATATCATTTGTAAAATATTTCAAATGTTTGTAAATAATTATCCCTTAAACTTCTTTGTTTATTTATCCAAATATATGCGCACGTACTGTAAAAACAAGGAATCTAAAATTTGAAAATTGCTCTGGGCGTAGCCTAGAAGGGAAAAGCGGGGTCATAAAACATATATTTTCTCAGTTTCAAACCTCAAATGTAAATTTTTTCGTCTCAACTTTCTTTAAATTTACCAGAGATTGGGGATAGATACGTTTTTTTAAATTTAAACTTATATCATTATTATCAGCGAAACATACCTTTCTATCAAAGTTTTATATAAAGTTGTTCAAAAAAATTAATTCAGCATTTGATTTTACTAACATTTCTGTTGAGTCAAATTTGAAGGATAATATAGGTATCAGGCACCTCGGGTGCTCTCGGGATCTATGCAGAAACAAATAAAATAACCAGAGATAAACTTGAATCTAAAATTTTAGGTTTCAGTGTAAGACAGCTAATATATTCTTTATACAGACAGACAGACATAAATTGGATTAGATAGCTAATTGTTACATGAAGTTTTATTTTAAAATACAGAAAGAAAGACAATTGCACTTACATAGAAAGTAATTTAGTCAAGAGTGAAATATATTACCCTAAGAGAATTTTTAAAAAAATTAAGTACCTCTGATGCTGCGACCACTACATTTTAAATTAACTGCCTAAAAAAATGGGGGATTTTTTTTTGTTTTTGAGGGGGTTGTGGGTGTCCCACCCCTTAAGAAAATAGCCAAAAACCACCACAGGACCAGTAGGTATATTCCCTGAACTAAAGAGTAGAATCCAATAGGTTGAGTGGTTACCGAGATCATAAGGGACGGACAGACATCATGTACATTGGTTCTCTAGACGATCACTTGAAGTAGATGAAGAACCTTGCCCTTATATAACGTAAATCATACATATTATCCTTGCATATTGGTTGTATAGCCTTTGTCATTAGATTTTTTTCGTGCATTAGATTCAAATTTTACTGTATAAGTGATTACTTTAAGAGAGACTTAGCTCCAAGGCTAATTATATCTATCTTAGTATTTAAATTAATAAACACTACATTATAAATATCACTTTACTATTATTATAATTAGTCTTCGTAATTAAAATTTAAATAAGGACGACAACATCCATAAAAACGAAGCACTCAAACGTTAGGACAAACGAACATTAACACTTGTAGAGTGTCAGAACTGAATTATCAGAATATAAATGTATAAAATTCAAAACAAATTGTCAGTAAAATTGTTGAAAAACTTCTTAAATACACAATAATGTTTGTGTGGATATACTTTCATAGTCAGGACTTAATTATAGAGATGCTTTGCTTATAACAAAGTACTTTGTTTTTTTAAAAATCAGATAATTATATCTCATAAAAAACTTGCTTAAAAAAGTTAAAAATCAACATGTTTTAAATGGCAGTAAGAACATTCTGGTAACGATTATAGAGTTGCTACGCTTTCTGAATCGTAACTAACATGCCTCTTAAATTAACGAAAAAAGCTATACCTTCCGGGCGTACGCCCTAATTATAGAAAAGCTTGCTTTTAAAAATCATAATATTTAGTTATTATTCCCTTTAACTTGGGTAAATTATAGGATTTCTAGCTAGGCCAGGGCTACATGAATAAATCTTTTTTTTAAACAAGTAATATATTGTATATTTAGCAGAGGAATATTAAATTAAATCACAATATGAAGAGAACCTATGTAAAACATTCTTATTCTTAGGTATATAATATAATAAATTCACTGGAGTCAAAAGGTTTCCAACTACCATAAAAAATCACGGATTTTTTTTTCATAAAACATTGTTTATACTTAGCTGCTCTACATATTTCAAGAAATGACACCTTTTTTCCATTGAAATGTCCTATCCTTGTAGCCATGGAAAGGAGAGAGATCAGAGTTGTCAAGCAACATAAAAAACGATCAAAAATGCATAAAGTCTGAATCTGGATTAAAACCAAATACAATTTGTACATAAATAGCGTAGCAAAAACAACTTTTAGTTTTAATTACAATGTTTTAGATTTTGATTAAACCGAAGTGTAAGCTGTTACACAGTATTCATTAGAATATCGTATATAGAGAAAAACTGCGTAGAGAAAAAGAAAAACAACTTATCATTACATCTTTACAACAGAGAGAACATATAAAAATACTTGAGTAATTAACCTTATTCTACTTTTGGTCTGATAGGCGTACTAACATATCATAATTATAGAGTAGCTATCCTCCTAAAACTGCAATTGCCTCTAAAGAACAGGACAAATAATTGCACTTTAAGATTTAATGATTATTGTTTATCCAATAAAATGTTCTGATTTGGCATTGTCTTGAAAATTTAAATATCAACAAGATGGCTTGACTTCCATGAATAGGAGAAAACACATAAATTTAAAATATATAAATATACCATATACAGGGTGGGTTACACTCATTTTTCATTTTAATACATATATATACAAAGATATATGTTAAGCATTAAAGGAACTTTCAAAAAAAAGTTTTTAGAAGTGAAATAGTTTACTATTACATAACGAATATCGTAAATATAAAAGATTCGTATTCAGAATCTTTTCTTCTTTAAAAAATTCTTCTTTTAAAAATGGTTTTATAATTTTCATCAAAGATTAGCGAACAGGCAAAGTGTATTGTAATAACAGTCATATAAATCCCATGTTTCAATTATGAACAAGGATGACAACATCCATAAAAGCGAAGCTCTATAATGGAAGGACAAACGGACATTAAGGCTTGTATAGTGTCTGAAGTGAATAATCAGAATATAAATGTATAAGAGTCAAAGTAATCGAATTGTTGAAAAACGACTTGATACAGGATAATGTTTATGGACATACTTACATTTTTAGGACTTGATTATAAAGTGGCTTTGCTTATGATAATGTACTTTTATGTCCCAGGAATCAGTAAACCAAAAATCAGATCAATCGGATAATTAGATCACATAAAAATTTGTTGTTAAAAAAGTAAAAAAATCAACATTTTAGAATAGACGTACGGACATTCTGGTAATAATTATAGAGTTGCTTCGCTTTCTAACTACTACAGGAATCACCATGCAAAGTTTGAAATCGATAGGAGAATTCTAACATGACTAAATTAACGAAAAGCTATCCGTGCCGGACGGACGGACCGACCCTAATTATAGAAAAACTTCGTTTTAAAAAAGTCAACCCAACTAGTCTTATTACCGGAAGAAAAAAAAACCAGCAAAGAATTTTATTAAAGATGTATGATGTCTTTCAACCTGACTAAAGTTTCACAATTATTACTGTGGTACTAAATTTGATTAACCAAAACCTAACATTACATTACTCACAGAAAATTATAAATCTTTCAAACGCATATTAAATGCATTACATACAAGTAGCAGGGAATATTATTTCCAGTATGGCTTCAACTCCAATTAAAATCTGGATCAGAACCGGTTACAGCTATGCTAAAAAATGTATAACATAACATAACAGACAATTTTCCACTAATATTAAAATGAAAATAAAAAAAACTGTTATAATTTTTCATTGTATTATCCACAGAAAGCTGCCTATAATAAGATATAACTATTCTAGCGCAGCCACTCTATTACCTGGTACGTCCTTGTTTAGCGTTTTAAGGCCAGTTTCTATCGTATATCTTTATGTAAAAGTAACAGGATGTCTAATTGTCTTCGTTTAGTAAAGGAACTATCTAACCTCTAAACTGATATAGTTATCTTTTACAATAAAGCTTTTCATTGAAAGTCCAGGGAATGCTTTAAAAAACTATTTTGAGTTGCGGAACCATCGACTCATCCATCCAAGCAGATTCTGTGATAGCTTGAATGCTATCATCGCTTCTGGAAATAGCTAGATTTTTAAGAACCCTCCTCTGGTTATTTATTGGAATACTACTAATGGAT